>JAFFST010050597.1:76444-99062 GCA_022414735.1 Noturus placidus | reverse complement strand
ATATATATATATATATATATATATAGTATATATCCTCTCGCATCATTTTGTTTGCACTGAGAACATAATTTCACCAATGACCATATTTGGAGTGGCTTATTAATGAGTTTTCCCCCCAAAGCAGCATTCACGGTTCGACTTCGTTTGAAGAAGAAGAAAAAAAAAAAGGCCAGTATAGGAGAGTAGACCTAACAGAACCACATAGTGCTGCGAAATTTAAAATGCTAACAAGGATAATTATTGGTTTAGATCCAGTCTGGGTTTAATTCATCTCACTTTCAGACCCACGCACAGCTGTGCAGGCCGTTTGCACATACGAACGTGCATTAGCCACTTCATCCATCAAAACACATGCCTGCCCGAGTGTCCCTACACCTTATCATTATTCCAACGTAGAACCTTTCCAAGCTTTACAGAACTTGAAGGGGGGGAAAATCTCCCCTGAACAGCTTAATTATTCTCAAACTGTGTCCTTTTTTTGTTTTACAGAGGTTTTGTTTGTATGTCTTTTAGACACAACTTCGGCATCGTTTAGCAGGATCTTAAACTGAGAAGAATTTCTTTTTTTTTTTTTTTTTTTCCAGGCCCCATGTGTACGAAAGCGTTCATCTGTTTACTCACTAATGCGCCTGCCAGCACAACTACAGCGCTGAATCTAAACACACCCCGACTGCTCCGTCTACATTAACCGAGTGTGTTTTTCTGCTTGGACGGCAGCAGAAGAGCACTGACCTCCTTTTAGACAAATCGATATCTCGGAGATGTTCAAGGCTGTAAAGTGTTTATGGCATGGGCCTGAAACTGTTTACGTGGAGCGTTTTCAGTAAACTGAGATTATTTCATTGAGCCGCATGCTCTCGATAATGAGAGTCTGTGTTCCACGCCATTCCACGACACTCCAAATGATTCATATCTGCAGCGAGTGGCGCTAGAGCGTATCGAGCGTTTCAAGCTGAAGAGGTTCGAGAGCCGTTGTACGCTATAATGATGTTTGTATCATCCTTCAGATAAGAATGTGTGGGGTGTGTTTAACTGCAGGGGAAACAGTCCTTGAATAGGATAATGATCGTTATAAGGTAAAAGTACTACGTGACATGTAGAAGTTTTTATTTGAAGGTTTTATTTTGGAGTATGAAATAAATTACGTATGAAATTTCCCAGACCAGAGTTGCCAGGTCTATGTTGTTCTCATAGATTTTGATAGCTGGTTGATTTTTTTTTTTAGGTCTATTGGGATTTTTTATTATAATATAGTGAATTATCAGGTGAATTGGGGCATTAGAAAAAGCTGTTTTGACCAGATATAGGCATATGCCTATACATTATGAAGTAATAAATATATAGAACTAGTGTAGTGGTTGTATTGTTTTTTGTTTTTTTTACCCGCGACTCTAATCCTGAGCTCAGGTTAGTGTCTGTATGGGTGTCCGCATGTTCTTCCCATGTCCACAATTTCACATTCAGGGGTATGAACTGGATCCACCGTGACCCCAGCCAGGATAAAGCAGTCACCGAAGATGAATAAATGAATGGATATTATATATACTACCGTGCACTTTATGCACATTATGCACGTAATGGAGGGGGTTAGCGTGATTGTATTCTTAGACTTTGTTCTATTTGTAGGACGTATTTGATGGAGATTAGACGGCATTCTGGAGAAGAGAGTCTGCTAAATGCTTATAAAACAAAACTTTGGTAAAATAATGATATCATTCAAAAAACGAAGGATGATGTTTTTATTTTTCATTTTTTCAGTTTAGAGCTAGTCGTCTTGCATATCTGGCAACCCTGTCCCAGACTGCTCATGTTCAGCATACGTAGTGTTCTTTAACATTTCTTATTTGGCATTTGCTCATTCCTACTGACATCCAAACCCTCTGACTTTCCTTCCTGCTTTACACTTTACTCCTATTTATAGTTTTTTTGGTGTTTTTTTTTTTTTTTTTCTAGAAAAAGACTTTTCTCCCATTGCGACAAATGGAGTACCAAATCGCTTTGGCTTCCCGTCCATCGCACAGACGTTCCAAAATGTGTGTGGCTGGTTTGTGAATACAGGTTCCCACAGTCGCCGTACTGGCACGAAACTCAAACTGGCTTTTAAAACAGAAACACAGCTTGACTGGAAGCTGCTCTAGTATGAACCACTAGATTTAAATGTAGCACAGGCTCATGGAGCTGGCAGTGGCACCTCATGGGGGTTGAGATGGATTTTGTTTTTTTGTTTTTTTTTCTTCTCCCCGACAGAGACTCTGATTAAAGGCCTGATGCTGTCAGAGAACGCATTGTTGCCAAGTGCTCACAAGGTCTAACACCGTACCTACCTATTGTCTTCTGCCTGAGGCCACACGGAGAATAGAAACGTGTGTGTGTGTGGGTGTGTGGGTGCCAGACAGGGAACTTGGAAGGCTGTTGTGTTAACATGGTCTCATTTCTCAGCGTTGTGCAGCATTGTGAAGGAGTATGAGGCAACCTTGTGGCACATTCTGTGTTAGGGCTGATGGCTTGTTGATGAGTTGCAGATGCAGCTCTGCACACGAGCCAAACTTTTGTTCTGATGGAAGGAAGTCTTCATAGCTGCACTTCTCTGTGGATACAGCATGGCGCCAGGTCAAAAAAAATGTAGACATGTGCTAAATAATAGTAATTACCCTTTTTGTGTCAGGACAGAGTGTGTTTGCCGAGTCAGACGTTGTCTTGTGGTGGTGTGCCGTGCAAAGGATGGTCTCAACTGTCCACTCGTTCTCAATGACGCTCAGCGGAATATTTAACTGCTGAACTGTACTCCGAGGATGTCCCACACTGTTTCATTGTGATTTTATTCCTCTCTGAAATGAACATCCATGTCTTTCACCATGTTGTCATGTTTATCCACCTAAAAGAGTCCTATTCAGAATTTCAACCCGCTAACCCCAGACTGTCAAACACACCAGAGACGGAATGTGGCTGGCGTCGTATTTGTTTGTTTCCTCGGAAATATATGCTTTGATCGCAGTATTATAAATTTGAAACAGCCACCAGCAAATGTGAAGAACGTGACCATGGCAACAACGTGAAGTCTACAGAACCATGACGAGGTAAAGAGTTTAACTACGATGGCGATGATTCAAACACTGTTAAAAGCAGGTGTTTTCTTTCCTTTATCTTTTTCATTTCACTTTTACTTTGCCCGTTTGACAACGTTGAAACCTTACATTTACTGAAAGTAGCTCCAAAGTTGGCCTGGTCGACGCCGTAGTCATGTTCGGGAACGGTTTGGCCTTCGTAGCAGTATGTTCCAGTGCTACTCAATCATAATCCACACTTCTGACTGCCATTGTCTCTGACCCACTTTTCCATGATTACAGTTTTCACCAAGCTGAAAACCAAGTTGCAATGGAAATATACTTTCCATAAACACACTCTTCTGGTCTCTCATAAAACACCTGAAAGCATTTACGATGTTTAGTCTTTAAGTAAAGGTAAACAGTCCGAAGGGGGTGTTTAGACAAAGTGTAAATTTCTTTTCTTCTGTTTTTAGTCCCTTTCCACAGACATTATCTTGTGCTGAAAACAATGACGGTGAAGAAGGACGCGTCCCTTTGGACCTCGGGTTTCACATGAAGACTAGGGATGTAAGCGAATAGGAACCCATTCAGAATGAACAGTGTTCTACACTGATACAATACCAGTATGAAAAGGAGGTGTACTGTTCGTTGTGGGGTCTTTTCCTAAGACAGTTTGCCCACGCAGGACATCTGGGCCTTTTTTTTTTCCACCTGGTCATGAAGCTCGTGGCTGAAGCAAGTAGTCAAATATGATAACCCGATAACTCGAGACAAAAATGACCAAAGTAGCTGCGCAATGACCCTGTCCAGGGTGTACCCTGCCTTGTGCCCGATGCTCCCTGGGATAGGCTCCAGGTTCCCCCATGACCCTGAAAAGGAGTAAGCGGTTGAAGATGGATGGATGGATGGATAGCTGCGCAATGCATTTGGTATTCATTCATCCTTAGTAACCTCCTGGTCAGGGCAGCAGTGGTTTGAATGGGTCTATCAGTTTGTTTATATTTATAGGATTTAGAATCAACTAAATTTGTTAGAAAATATCACAGGCAGATACCAACAAAAAATAATAACCCCAGTACATCTCTACTTACATTTATTCATTTAGCAGACGCCTTTATCCAAAGCGACTTACAAATGAGACACACTCACACACCAATGGTAGCAGAGCTGCATGCAAGGTGCTAGCTTGCCATCGGGGGCAACTTAGGGTTCAGTGTCTTGCCCAAGGACACTTCGGCATGGGATCACCCGGGCCGGGATTCGAACCACCAACCCTACGATTAGTGGATTAGTGGACAACCCGCTCTACCGACTGAGACACAGCCGCCCTACTTGAGACCAACTGTGAACTCCAGTGATGTATCTAAGATTGAGGAACTGTCAGTTCACAACCTGGTCATGTTTAGACCATGGATGGGTTTAAAGCCAAGTATGAATATTTGGAGCACTAAACAGATACAGATAGTCTAATGAACATACCCCAATGGAGATATTTGGAATTAAGGTTTAGGAAGCAGTGACCCATCACACTACAGATGGAAATCAGTCTGCATCATAAGGGTTACTCACAATTCGACACGTTTTAGTAGGATAGCCATTCTTAAAAATCTTCTCGAAAATGGGATTGGACAGAATATTTCTGATTATTAAATGACCAATAATTTCTTGCCTATACTTATTTTCATGAGTATACGCACGCTGTCATACACAAGCTGCACATCAAGCGAGAAATGCAGTTTACGTGGGCACTGGATTGCAGGAAGTGGTTTGTGTTTGTGCATGCCATGCTCTGTGGGCCCAGGCATTCTGTAAAACCTCGAGGAGCCAATTCACATAGCACAGCACTACCATAAGCCACATCAGTGCAGTCCTCACAGTGTATAGTTTATAATAGATCCTCCTCTGCCTTCCGGTTCATGTTACCCACAGCAGCAAGCCCTAGCTTGTTCATGCTCCAGAAAAGCCTGCGCATGGTTGTACATGCAGCATCGTAGATAGCAGCAGAGTGTAATAGTACAACATTGATAGACAGAAGTGAGATTAGTCTAAGCTGTCATGAATTAGATGTGTGCACTGGTCTGTTGGTTTATTTATTTATTCTTTTGGTACAGTCCTGCAGACAATCTGGACCAATCCCACCAGCTCCCGCAGAAGGTTTGATCATTCCAAGCTGCCCCGGAAAAAAGTTTGAACAATCCCGCCCACTTATGGAGTAAGTTTGATAAATTCCTCCCACTTAGGCAGTCAATGTGACCAATTCCGCCCACTATAACAGTCAGTCCACGTGCTAAACCCACCAGTGTGTTTGACTAATCCCACCTGTTCCCAGTGTAAACTGACCGATTCTCCCAACTCCCACAGTACGTTTGACCAATCCATCCTATTCCTGCAGAAAATTTACCCAATCCTACCTGCTCCCCTAGTAAGTGTAACCAATCCCACCCACACCCACAGTAAGTGTAACCAATCCCACCCACACCCACAGTAAGTGTAACCAATCCCACCCACACCCACAGTAAGTGTAACCAATCCCACCTGCACCCCCCAGGAAATTCGACCAATCCCACCCATTCCCACTGTAAATTTAACCAATCCCATCCACTCCTGCAGCAAGTTTGCCTGCTCCCACAGGACGTTTATCCAAATACACCCACTCCCACTATAAGACTGACCAATCCAGGCCACTCTTGCAGAACATTATTGAATCCTGACTGCTCCCACAGTAATTTCAACCAATCCTGGCTGCCCATGATGAAAGTTTGACAACTTAAACGACTTACAAAGTTAAGACAACAGTCTGTATCTCGGTTATGTATAACGATGATTCAGTATTAACATCTAATCATTTATTCGAAACAATCCACTTTTTGTGATGTGGATGGAGAGATGGATGAATGGATGCAATTTATTTAAATTGGGGTGCTAGTTCTGATCGGTACTTTGCCAGGCATGCAATAAGAATAATTGTCTATCAGCCAAACAAAGCAAATAACGGACAAATGAAGATCAGTACGTGCAGAAAGCAGCAACCAAATAAGAACATGCGGTACGGTCCAACAGTAAAAACAAACTTATAAACCCAGTGAAAACAAAATAGACCAACTAAAATCCTGACAAGACTCAGAGCTGTGGTAACAGACTGGCACTTTCGCAGCAGAGCCGATCCTCTCAAGGGCAAACTCCTCGTTGTGTATCCAGCGAAACTGATCCATCAGCCCACATAGAATAAAACTAAAGCCATCGTTCAAAAGAATGTCATCAGGGTTATTTCTAACACATAAAAAATCATGTCCGTTGTAATAGAAGTGTCGCTTTGTCTTGTTTTCGGCTACTGGATAGATAAGTTATTTAAATCTCTGATAATAAGGTAAAAACGTACCGGGCCGTAGCACCGCAGCGTTTAAAACTCAGCCAAGAGTCTTAACTATAGCCTGTCTTTAACATTTCCCTGCTAGTCCTCACCCAATGGACTCACATGATTGTTACACAAGTAAGATTTGCTCTGACAGCGAATTAGAAATAAAAAGCACGGGTGCTATTAACTTCCAAGTTTCAAAACGTACTCAACGGTCACGTAGAGCACCTCGGATGGACATGGAGGAGTTGATTCGAAGCCGTTCTTTGAAACCCTGCCCCATCAAGCTGTGGAGATAAGCGCAAAGATTAACGATTCAAACCACATGTCAGACTGTATAATAGCAAACAATTTTCCCGAGCCGTGGAAATATTACACCCAGTTAGATGGCAAGCCAACCTTTCACCAGCACTCCCTCACACACACACACTCACACACTCACACACACACTCACACACACACACACACACACACACACACACACACGCACATACTTCCCTGCTTGACCCGTAATAGCAGTATCCACATCTGCTCAGGGATTTGTTATTTAAAGTGAGTGCCCTGCAAGGCCACAAATGAAACATAGCAATTTCCCCAAGAGCGCTATTTTTTTGTTTTATTCCAGCAACGAAGCCACTGATCAGCACGCTGGTGTAAAAAAGAGCCAGAAATGAGTTTTTCACTTAAACGTTTGGAAAGAAATTGGAGATGCACAGCGCGAGACAGAAATGGTGGTGGTGACTTTTCATGCTCGATGCAGTGGAAGCGCTTGTCAGCGTACCTTCCCACTGGAGCTTTTGGTTTTGGTTATATACCCTGCCAAAGGAAAGACTTCGGGTGAAATTTGTCTGTGGTGGCGGACAACTTGATGCCTGAGTGGAGCTGTATGAGTGGATTTTCTTTGGCTGGTCATTTTTAACCTGCCCTAACTTCTTCTTTTAGGTACCCTTCGGGATGTAGTCTCCATGGCATGTAGGTTTATGTTCATTTTCCTTTAATTTACATTTACATTTACATTTACTCATTTAGCAGACACTTTTATCCAAAGCTACTTACAAATGAGACACACTCACACACCAATGGTAGTAGAGCTGCATGCAAGGTGCTAGCTTGCCATCGGGGGCAACTTAGGGTTCAGTGTCTTGCCCAAGGACACTTCGGCATGGGATCACCCGGGCCGGGATTCGAACCGCCAAAATAATTTAATTTAGTGTATCTCCATAACTTATTTTCTTGCTCTATACCCTGCTTCATTTATTTATTTATTTATTTATTTATTTATTTTAAAGATCAACAAAGCAAAACACGCCCTTCCTCCATACACTCTCCAGCATTTTAGTTGGCTCCAGGTGCAGGCAAACCTCACATGAGAGGAAACCCTAGTCCTATGTGCGTCCTCGTACTTACGTCTGGTTACGCTGAATTAGCAGACTTCTCTTCTACTGCCACCACGTCAAGGGGAGAGACGAAAAGCCGCAATGCGTGGAGACTGTGTTGTTTTTAATGTCTGACTCGTCTAAGACCGACTCACACCTGGGTTCTCTAGAGGGTCTTTGAGACTATTTGTTTTGATTTCATTTTTTTTTTTACATGACATTGCCTGATCTAAAATAAAATATGCCCTCAATCTAGCTGATTGAAGAAGACAGTATTTGGAACAAATCCAGTGCTCAGATTTAATCCTTTTTGACTGTGGTGTTGAATTTGAATCAAATCCTATTAAATCCTGATTAATGGGTCATGTAACAAACCAGGGCATCAACCACTCGTGAAATGCATGTCTTTATATCTCTGTGCTCCTGTTAAAGCTCAGATCCATAGCCATTCTTTAACTTTTGGCTCAGGGTTCACCGTGGCACTCCATTCCAGAATGGACCGGCCGGTCAGTGCGTGATGACGATGATGATAGCATCTTGGCCAGTGGCTCACACGCTTATAAATTTAAGATTCAACCCAGGTTGCACTGCTCATGAACCGAATAATAGATGCTCAGCGGTTCTGACATGTATATGATGTTTTACAGAGATGTCTTAATACAGGAGAATCTTTTTAATAGACATCTGGAAGGCGCCAAGCACTCCACAAATCTGGAGGACGGCTCCGCTGATGTCACGCTGATCTATTATATAGAAGATATTATGGAGAAATATTGAGTGCTAACTCAAAAGCGCCAGATCGTGCCCATTTCTGGATTATATTCTGGTCATAGGAACGAGACGACGTAAAAGATGAAGAAAGACCTCTGCAGATCAGAGGATTGACGATTGGCGATTGATAGATGGAGTGCTGGAAGCATGTCTCGGAGAATTTCTGTGTAATGTTAGCTTGATACGGAGCCCGGTGATCATCTATAACACAAATCCTATTGCGATGTGAAGGAAGGAATTTCTTGTTTTGCTCAGCAGTCATTTTTCTTTGTTCTTTCTGAGCGGTAAACTAAATTTGTTTTGACTTTGACTTTGACTAAATTTGGACTTATGAGACTTTCTCATCCAGTCTCACTCTGCTGGAAGTGTATTGTTAGCTAAAAGTGCTGTTTGAGAGCGTTTTCACACATAGCTCAGGAGCAAACAAACCCCATCATATCCACAAGCTGCATAACAGAACCGTTTATCATTCCTATCACATGTTTTCTACCTTGTTAGGGGAGGTGTTGGACTTTATTCTCTCAGCATTATGTGAGTCTTTCATGCCCTCATGCTTTCGCTGGGTTTTCCTTCGTGAAATGATTTGAGCCCTCTTCCATACGTTTGTGTGTGTGTGTGCTGTGTCAGAACTGCTTCGGCTCCATAGCTCTGAGTTGCTGCAGAGACCTGCTGCTTTCCTTCCTGTCGACGGTCAGGGAGGCAGCGGACAGTGGGAGGTATTCCAGCATCCCCCTTGACTCACTGCCTCTCTGATCTTATGCCAGTGAGTGAGACAGAGAAAGTGAGAGTTAGAGAGGGAAAGTCTAGCAAACAGCTGCGGTAACTCATGTTTTTTTTAACTAATCAACATTATCCAATATACACATGCACCTTTGTCCTCTTGTACCTCTGTCTTTATATTTATATATAAACACATAAATGTGTGTGTATATATATATATATATATATATATATACGTGTGTGTATATGTGTGAGTGTATATGCCTTTATCTATATCTATATATATATATATCTATATCTATATATATATATATATATATATATATTTATGTATGTCTGTGTGTATATATATATATATATATATATATATATATATATATATATATATATATATGCGAGTGTATATATGCCTCTATCTATCAATCTATATATATATATATATATATATATAGAGAGAGAGAGAGAGAGAGAGAGTCTTGTGAAAAAATAAGTACACCCCGTGGAAATTGTGGGATTTCTTGACATATTTGGACCAGCAAACATTTGATACTGTTTTCAACAGTTTATAATAAAGTTTATAAACTTGAACAAAGTATAAACAAGGAAACATTCCAAAGAAATATCAACAGATGTGATATTCTTCTGGGGAAAAAGTACTGTAAGTACACTCTTGGCCTCAGAATTCAATATTCAGTATTCAGTATTGCAGCTTTAGCAAAAATACCTTCTTGTAGACGTTTTGTGTAATCGTCCACCAGTCTCTGACATCGGCTTGCTGGAATTTTTGACCACTCGTCCATGCAATATTCTTTCAGTTGCCAGATACTTGAGGGTTTTCATGCATGTTCTGCCCGTTTCAGATCCCCTCACAACATATCAGTGGGATTCAAGTCCGGGCTTTGACTAACCCCCTACGATAACCCTCCATTTCTTCTTTTTGAGCCATTCCTTGGTGGATTTACAAGTGTGTGCTTCGGATCATTATCCTGTTGAAAGGTCCACTTTCAGTTCAACTTCAACTTTTGGATAGGTGGCCTCACATTATCTTCAAGAACTCCTGGATACGATGATGAATTCATAGTTGAATCAATGAATGCAAGCTGTCCAGTCCCTGAACCAGTGAAGCAACACCAAACCATAACATTTCCACCACCGTGCTTCACAGCTGGTTCACATGAAAAGCAGTCTTTGGTCTGCGCCAAACATGTCTGCTGTGACTGTGGCCAAACAACGCTATCTTAGATTCGTCTATCCAGAGAAAAATATTCCAAAAGGCAAAGGCTTTTTCCTGGCACGCCTCCTAGATGTACTCGTGGATCCTGTGATGAAATTTTGGGGTTCTTGGAGACTTCCTTTTGCTTTAGACGTCCTGCCCTTGGGCTGAATTTCCTCGGACGGCTAGTCCTAAATCTCTGCATTTGTAGATGTTCCTTATACAGAACGATGTATTTCGAATAATCTGGAGATCTTTTTAAATCCCTCGCCAGACTCGTAGGCATCCACAAGCTTTTTTTTTTTTTCTGAAGGCCTTACAGAACTCTTTAGATCTTGGCATGATGACACCACACACCTCAATAACAAAGGCAACACCAGATCTGAAAGGTTTAAATAAGACCGGTTTCACCTGCACTCGCTAAGCAAGTTCTAATCACTGGCATCCAATCTTCAACACCTGATTCTAATTTTATGGATTTTATGGAGCTGTGGTTGGGGTGTACTTATTTATCCCATGTGACTGATCTGTGATTTTATGCGTCATTTGATAGTGTATATCTGAAGCCATCTATCATATATGCAGTTATTCAGTATTGAGTCATGGAATTTGACCAATAGCTGTAATAAAAAGCCATATTGAGATAGTGAAGAACATTGTTCACTGGCAGCCAGCTTGGCTTTGTTCATAAGATTCACTCCGGATGAAGAATGTGCTAGAACTTGTCTTTGATCTTTCTTTGCTTCACGTGAGAACCAGCTTCATATGTATGCAATACACGTATGCAATTCATATGCAATATGAAAGTGTTTGAGGAAAACCTATGCAGCCAATACCTCTCCAAACCATACGTAACCTCACATAATCTGAGATTATAAACTAAAACCTACTCCATTGTCATGTGGTGGATTAGTGCCCCTCATTTAGTGTGTAATCCCACCTCGTGTCCATACCAGATTATTATACATGTTTTTTTATTATTATTATTAGGATATTGTGGAATAACAGTAATGGACCCCTTCTATCCTGTCACATTGCCCTTAATCTGAGCCTTGGGTGGGAATTATATTATTTGTATACGTTCTATTCATTACGGTATATACGCATTTGTACGCTTGATATATACAAACCACCCTGATGTACAATTCTAATCAAGCTTTCGCGCTGCATTTCTCCTCACATCGCATCGTACTGTTCTCTGTTTACCTTCATGGGGAGTCTGTCATTTTTGAAATGGTGCCAGTACACTCTCCGATGGCTGTGTGTATTTTGTAATTTCCTGTTATTGAGCATCACACGTAGCCAGCGCTACTGACTCCGTCTGTCACGTTGACGTCATGTCCCACGTGGTTCACATCTGAGATAATACTCGATTTAATACAATACGATACAATAGTGGATCAGTGTCCTACTGAAAACATCATACCGCACATACGATGTGATCTCGCTGTACTGTGCTTTATCCAGTGAGTACAAAGACATTTGACATGTGCCCTTTTGAACCGTGTGAACATTTTTAATATGTCGCATCGAAGATTAATATTGTGGCCACGCACACTCCAGTAACCTCGGTATGGACTAAACAAAAAGCAGTCTAAGAAGAAAGACTGATCAGTCTTCATCGGTCTTTTAGTAAGGGTGTTTGTGAATGTTTACGGCCGTACGATACTAAAGAGTCCCACAGGAATTATGCACATTTCGGTAATCATTGATTTTGTTTGTTCTTGTCCATATATTGAGAAAAGCCAATCAGCTGTAAATTACCAAGCAAGGCGATTTACATTTAATGATGCCCACGAAGCTCATAAAATAAAATAAAATAAAATGGTGGAAGAACACTTTCTAAGCTAAATCTTCCAGGAATTCAGTTTAGCCACTGCAGAATGTTGGGTACCAATTATATTTATATTAATTAATCAGTATAGGGTACCCGCCTTGTGCCCGATGCTCCCTGGGATAGTCTCCAGGTTCCCCCGTGACCCTGAAAAGGAGTAAGCGGTTGAAGATGGATGGATGAATGGTATAGGGCACCAATAGTTTTGCTGAGATTGAATAGATCTTCTTATTTGTCTTCATTCACGAATTTATTTTGGATTGCTGGGGCGCACGGTGGCTTAGTGGCTATCACGTTCGCCTTACACCTCCAGGGTCGGGGGTTCGAGTCGCACCGTGACCCTGTGTGGGCGGAGTTTGCATGTTCTCCCCGTGTGTCAGGGGTTTCCTCCGGGTACTCCGGTTTCCTCCTCCAGTCCAAACACATGCATGGTAGTCTGATGGACGTGTCTAAAGTGTTCGTAGTGTATGAATGTGTGTGTGAGTGTGTATGTGATTGTGTCCTGTGATGGACTGGCACGCTGTCCAGGGTGTACCCCGCCTTGTGCCCGATGCTCCCTGGGGATAGACTCCAGGTTCCCCCGTGACCCTGATAAAGGAGTAAGCGGTATAAAAGATGGATGCTTTCTTTAACATCATTAATATGAACGATTTCACAAACATTCGTGGGTGTACATGGTTGGCTGTGGCTCAGTCGGTAGAGCGGGTTGTCCACTAATCCACTAATCGTAGGGTTGGTGGTTGGAATCCCGGCCCGGGTGATCCCATGCCGAAGTGTCCTTGGGCAAGACACTGAACCCTAAGTTGCCCCCGATGGCAAGCTAGCACCTTGCATGCAGCTCTGCTACCATTGGTGTGTGAGTGTGTCTCATTTGTAAGTCACTTTGGATAAAAGCGTCTGCTAAATGAATAAATTTAATGTAATGTAAAATGTGTAATAGAAATCAAACGATTTAAACTCTACAATGTGATCTGTATTTAAAATTTCAGCAATTCACACCGATTATATCATTTGAAGCTGATTAATTGCGCTTCACATGAATTGGTCTCCTTATATTCTAAATGAAACTATTAATGAATAAACTTTAAAACAAACAAAAACCTAAACATGAATAAATAAACACCATATTTCTACATTATTCTGTATCCGGCTTGATAAATGAGGCTCAATGTATTTTTATGGGCCAATATAAGTCAAGCCATGCCGGTCTAGTAATGGCCATCAGACGTTGTGCGCAGCATCCATTCACATTCTGGTTGTGTTGCCGCTGTTTCGGTGAATTTCCTTTTCTAATTGGTTTGTTTAGAGGCCGTTCTGAATGACGCAGTAAACCAATGATGCAATATCACTTAGCAGTTGGATGTACAACACTGATTAGACCGGTCAGAACCACACTTCAAGACTCCTGGAAGGTTGCCTGATATAAAAATTCTGCATGTTTTCGTCTAAACAATCAACTAAACCTTGGTCCAGTGATGGAGAGTTCTGAGGAACGCCACTGATCCGACAGTGCCAATGCTTTTGTCTGAGCTGCAGTGTCTGCATTGTTTGTTTGTCATTATTTGTTTGAAGCTTTCAGTGAGGAAAGGAAAACGGTGCATGAACCCGAAGACTTGGTGCGTTATCTTTGGCTTCGTCCAGCCCTTTCTAAGATAACGTAGCCCCCAGCTAATTTCTTCCCTCACCTCTCTAGTAGAGTTTTCATTGTGTCACACTTATAAAAAAAACAAAAAAAGCAGAAACAGCTGCTTGTTCACAGGGGTCCAGCAATAGCACTCTGTCGATTTCTCACCCGCTTTGAGAAGGACCGAAAAAAAAAAAAAAACCCCCTTTGTCCTGTTGGTCTCAGGATATGATCAGAAATCACGGTTTTCTGCGTGAAATGTCTCGCATGTGCCTGTAGATATATCAGCATGTGTTGTGTGTTTAAGCCTGACTGCGTGAGGGGAAAAGCACCAAGGATTTAGGTAAGAATTTAGGAAAGTAGACGTGAGAAGAGTTTCTGGATTATTTGACCCACTTACGATTGAGACACTGCTGAACTTCTGAACCGGCCAACATATGTCTGTTATTATGCTTGCAAATGCAAACGGACCTTTCAAAAAGTACAGACACATGTATTTAGCGTTTTGTTGAGCCTGAATATGAGCGAGTCAGGGGTAAAAAAAAAAAAAAAAAAGATTTCCATCTAACACCCTAAAGGTTTTTTTTGTATGAAATGTTGGATGGCCTGTTTCTCCAGTTTCCTCCCAAACTCCCAAAACATGCCAGTAGGTAGATCTATTCTAAATTCCACCTAGGTGCGAATGTGTGTGCATGATGCCCTGTGAATATACTGGCATCCCATTCAAGGTGTATTCCCACCCAGTTCCCAGTGTTCCTGGGAGGGTTGCCAGATCCACCATGATTAAGACCGGGATAAAATGATTGTTCGGGAATGATTGAATGGGTTTGAGTGTGTGCGACTGAACTCTGGATGCCCTTTCAGCTTCCAGTGGCAGTCAACTTAATCAAGGCCATCTTACCACGCACTTAAACATGCCCTTGAAATGGTGTCCTCCACTTCATTCCCATTATCCCGAAACCACTATGTTGAACATGTAGATGCTGTTTCTCCATAGCGTAGGAACGAAACGTTCAATTTCAGCTTTCAGTCCTGAGTGCCTTTTAATCCTTCATCCTCGGTAACCTAATACTGCTTTACATTATCGCTCCATAGAATCATAAATATTTGATATGCGCATAACCATTGAGCCAACTTTCTAAGTAAAAGAAACATGCCAGTCCTGAAATTGAACGACTTGTGTTTCTCGACTTGCATATCTTCTGTCGAGTAGTCGAAGGAGTCACCAATCAGGCCAGCAACCAGAAGGAAATGTTTATCCTAGAGTGCTGTGCAGGAGCTCGTATTCTCTGCTAGATAGAGACCCCGAGCTGAGTGAGCTGTCCTTGTGCTTTCTTTAGTCAAGCCAAGTCTTCATGGAAAATCGCTTTGTCCATGATGCACGTCGTCCGTCGGACGCTTTGCTGCATCACGTTGGAACCGTCACCGTGCTTACGACTTCTATCACGCTAGCGTAGGAGGCTAAGCATGTGGTAAAGCGGTGTTTATTAATATAGTACCCCCTGATAGATTGTAAAATATCTGAAAGAGCTTCAGGACCTGAGATTTCAATAGGGGGAACATCTCAGCCGCGTGAGCTCATCTTCCTGCAGTTCTGTGCTTTGTTCTTTAGCTTCTGGGCCTGTGATCTAAATATATTGGGTACATGTGGGCTATAATCTAATAGCATGGGGCCTGAAGAAGATGGTTAAGTAGATTAAGCTGCAAATATTCTAATCATCAATTAGAATATGTTAAAGATTCTGCATCCATATGTTTGTGTAAACAAATATTTAAATCTGTAGGTTTAGACGAGTTAAATCTGTAGGTTTTGTGTGTTATATCTCTTATATAATGGGTATACGTACTGTATGGTGAGCTTCAGTATTACAGAATTTCTTAGGAAACTTATTACTTAGAAAAAGTTGGACTAACTTTGCTCTTGTATGTGCTATAAGTAGTCGGAAAACGTGGCTGAAGCTAAAGCAAACTGGTTAACATCGCGATTTATTTCAAAGCACAGCCAAGGCTAAAGTGTCTCTTCAGACCTTGCATCCATCCCTCATACTCTGGCATGATTTCTAAGTCTGTGAAAGTCATTATATCCTCTTTGCTTGCTTCCCGAGAGGTAGAAATTGTCTTCATGTATGGCCGTGAGCATGTTCAAGACAGATGAATGCCCAGTGTAATTGCTTAATTCTGCAGGGTTAATCGTGTGGTCCTGCTTCAAAACATGTCTCCTTCCATACTCTGCTGTTCTATATGTATGATCGGTTTACGTCCTTTTAATACATGCATTTGATTTTGCTTAGACTTTTGGCGAAGTTGATTGAATCTCTGCTTTCCGCTCCACAGGTGAAAGCGAGGGATGCCGATGGTGGCTCGTTTGGCTCCGTGTCCTACTCGCTGGGATCTGGACCTGGCAGCTTGGTCCATCCTCACTTCACCATCAAAAAAGAAAGTGGGAAAATCTGCACCAGTGCAAGTCTGGACCGTGACCAGGGCCCTGCCGGCTATGACTTCACTGTCACCGCCGTGGACGGGGTAAGTCAGTTCAACGTCATCAACCACCACCAGATATGCAGCTTAATATACCAGACCACCTTCATTATACTGCTGTAGCAAAACGTGAACATTTTCCACTCTTGTCTCAATTACATGTACAGCATTAGCATCTTAAAGCAGTGTAGGACCATTACAAACATTTTGACAGTCAAGATGTGACATTCATTGTGTGAGGAAATCGCATTCAGCTGTTAAGGTTGTAGACGTCTTTAGATGGAGTGAGCTTTTTTAAACAGTGCTCTTGCGAAACTGTGTCCTTCGTTACGCAACATGATCTTTCAAGGAAGTTAGCTTAAGCAAGGTTAAAAATATGAAATATTGACTGTTAGCCAGCTAGCTAACATGAGCTAACCTGATCAAGTAATCACGCTCATAAAGGTTTACAATTATCAACGCTAGCTAGCTTTGGCAAAATATTAGAATAAAATCGAGTGCATTCGTCAAACAGTGGGACGTTGGGAGAATATACTGCCGATCATATATGCACGTTTCAGACATTTTCTTAGCTAGCTAACAAGCTAGCTAACTAGCTAACACGAGCCAATCGAATAGGGTTCATGGGAGTTCTTTTGGTCCTATTTACAAAGTGTGATAAGCTAGCTAGCTAGCTGGATAATCTATGCTAACTTGGCAAATTATCTGAGAAAACATGAACTGTCTGATTGCAATGTCTTTTCGAAACGTTTGAGATTAGGACAGCTAGGAGTGTTTTTAATCTTAGACAAGTCCAACAATCTTGGTCATGGAGGCTTGAAATGTCGTTCTACTGCATACAGTATGCATACAGTATATGAGATGACACGTTCTAGCTTTTTATTAGGAAGAAACTTTAGGAAGGCACGGGGGGGAGTACAAGAGGAAACTTGGAACAAGTCTCGTGGTAATGCTTCAAGAGTTGCACAGCATCTTGTGCCATGGCAGCCTAAATAACACTTAAAATCATTGCGCAGCAGCGAAAGGAAATTGCAGCAGACATGTTAAAGCAATCTCAGAGAGCGGAACCTTAAAGAGCTGTAATATTTAATAAGTTGGAGGCTTGCCTTGCTTTCTTCCTTGCCTAAAAGAAGAAGGCTCTGCAGTATTCATTGCTCACACAACGGTAGTCATGTTATCCTGACAGATTGGAGTACTCTCTGGAGAAATGATCGATTTACCTTTACCTTTAAAACGTCTGTGCCTTCAGGGAACATTAACCCGAAGCTATTTTAATCAGATATAGAATACCGTGTCTTGCTGATTCTGCCAAACTAGGGTTCGAGCGAGCGTTCAAGAGGTATTTAAGATGATGCCTGATTTTCCTCCATCAGGGTGGTCTGAGCTCTGTTGCCTACGTGCATGTTGACCTGGTGGACGTTAACGACAACTGGCCAAGCTTCTACCCCGTGCACTATGCTGTGAGTCTAAGCACTCAGAGCAGTCCTGGAACCTCTGTCATCCGGGTGACGGCCCATGACCCCGACGCAGGAGAGAACGGCAGGGTGACGTACCGTACCGCACCTGGGGGAAGTTCGCCCTTCTTCACACTGAATAAAGACACCGGTGAGCGGAGCACCATTGAAGTTGTAATCTTGCATAACGTATGAATATATAACAAGGTGCGAGGAAATTCAAATATAAAACGTCTTTGCAAAAGCCTGCGTTGTTTGAGGTCTGACTTAACGGTTGCTGGAACTTAGCTCGTGCTAATTGAGCTGTTTCATTTTTTAGGAGTGATATCACTATCACGCTCTCTGCATGGGAAGGCAAACACAGTCATCGCCATGGTGGTCTCGGCCCAAGATGGGGGTGGCCTCACTGCTCCAGTAAATGCCAAGGTCAACATCAGCATCGTGGCTGGTCTGGTGGCACCTCCTGTGTTTGAACAGGCTCAGTATTACTTCACTGTATCTGAAGATGCCCTGCGTGGGACCCAAGTGGGCACTGTACGTGCCAGCACCAAGAATGGTGAGTGAGCTGAAGAAAAGGTGTTTACGGTGAGGCTCCATAGCAATAGTAGTGCTTACACGTGATAGGTCCATACCAACGTAGATTCATCAGTCCCTTTGGGCTGCATGACCGAGTGTGATGAAAGCTGGTGTTCGTTTTTTTTTCTTAACTCGACACCACTTGTACAAATAGGCTCTGGGCCATTGTACACACCTCATTTAGAATCAACATTAATCATAAATTCCATTTTACCACTTAAGTTTTTTAACAATTTTCCTTGGACGTCCAAAGTACTCCATCATGGTTTCACGTGATGAAAAAATAACTTTCGCTTTCATAGTTTATGTGCTGAACACATCTGTAGACTGATCAGGCTCTGGTTCTTGTATTCTCATTTGCTTCTTCTGTCACCAACCCTCCCACTCTCTCTCTCTCTCTCTCTCTCTCTCTCTCTCTCTCTCTCTTCAGGGATCTCAAAGGACATTTCCTACACCATCTGCTCTGGTGACCCTACTGGTTATTTCACAGTGGATCCTGAGACAGGAATTTTGAGAACGGGTCTACCTCTGGACCATGAGCTCCAGCCCATTGTGGAACTGGAGGTCCAGGCACAAAGCGGAAACCCGCCAGCTTTTGGTCAAACCCGTGTCCATATCACGGTGGTGGATGTCAATGACAACGCTCCCACCTTCTTCCCATCGTCTTCCGAATCTCTAATTCTTCTTGATGATACAAAAATGGGCACTGTGGTGTATAAGATTCAGGCTGAGGACCTTGACTCTGGTCCTAACGGTGCTTTGACCTTCGACCTACTCCCCAGTGGTGCTCAGAGAACCTTCAATGTGGACCGTAGCAGTGGAGAAATCCGTCTGATTGCAAGTTTGTCGTATGAGACAGTGCCACGCTATGATTTGCAGGTTCTTGCCAAGGACATGGGAGCACCCCAGCTCACCGCCATCTTCACCCTGGTGGTGCATGTGCAGGCTGAAAACAGCCAAGGGCCGGTGTTTGACACCCTCAGCTACCGAGTCGAGCTGAAGGAGGGCACGCCTCTCAACACCCGTTTCCTGCAGGTGCGTGCACTCAATAGAGATGGCGGTATCACTTCCGGACCCGGCGCTATGGTCCCTCTGGCTTACCACCTGCAACCAGATGGAGACGCAGCAGGCTTTGGCATTGTCTCGGACAGTGGCTGGCTGTTTGTAAAGAGCGCCCTGGACCGCGAGGTTAAAGAGGTGTACCTTCTCACAGTCCTCGCCACATCCGGTCATGGGCAGCTGAAAAAGACAGGTAGTGCCACGGTACGCGTTTCAGTGACGGATGAAAATGACAACTCGCCTCGCTTTACCCAGGAGAGAGCTTTCCTGGCTGTAAGAGAGAACCTGCCAGCTGGGTCAGGCTTCGGCCGGGTGCCTGCTACAGACCGGGATGCCGGACTCAACAGCCGCCTCATCTACCGACTCCTGCACCCGGATCGCCATTTTCAGATCAACTCACACACAGGTGATCATCATATACTCTACCTTCCTACTTTTTAGCGACATTCCAATCTTAGCGAGTAGCTTGTGTAGCTTTTCCGCCGGTATGTCTCATACTTTTTACAGTTAAGTGTTTTTCTATTACAAATAAATGGTAGAATCGCTACCAATCCTGGTATCTGGGATCGGACTGATAATGTGCTAATTTACGTATGCTCCAGTACCAGCATCCGACACCATGTGATGCTGTGAGATGTAATCGTATTGAACACATGACACAAAATGCCAGCAACCTGGAGATATTTTTTTAACTAATTATGGCAATCAAAGCAAAACAGACAGCAACTTGTGGGGGGGGGGTGTAAAATCAGAGCAACGTGCTATGGATTTGAGCACACACCCGTAGTTATTCGTCAGAATAGAGAAGTGAAGTGAGCTTCAGTTCAGTTCAGCGAGCACTGAGACCCACTTAGCTCTACATTTTGCTCAGTAGTAGAATGTCTTGGTAACGTGAACATTCTGTCAATACACGCTCAAGTTAGCAACTATTTTTACTTTGAAACTTTTAATTACAAAGACTATACAGGGCTTTTTGTTCCTTTTCAAGTTCCAAACGTTTCAGTAATTACATCTGAAATAATTAGAAATGTGATAAATGACCCTGAGCCTATTGTGCTCTGGGTTTTCAGTGCCCAGTGAGTATAGAAGAACACGATAAATCATTGGAGTGTGATAAATAGCTCTCGGTCTGTTTGATTGCGCACATTTTCTCCAAGCGGAAGGTAGAGGACTCACCAACAGCTCCTAGTTTAGGATTCTGTCACCGCTGGTACTGAGGGGAATCACAGGAACAGCTGGGGAGCGCCATCTGTGAGATCAAAACCTTCCGTCACTAAGACTTCTCTTCTAGCGTCTGCTCTTTGTCGTCAGATCACTCATACGAGCGCTCCATCAATCCCGCTCTCTTTTTATCGGCCTCTGTTCCCTGTACGCGTGCTTGCTCCTAAACATTTTCGGATTTCAAGCAGATTTCTAACAAGCAAATTATTGTTTGAGTTCAACCAATATGACCTTATAAAGCTCCATGAAATTAAAAGACTCATTTTTATTTTTGAAAACAAAGCACACTTGACAGCACATTCATAAGCTATGAATATATTACCTACTAAATAGTAGTGACATATTTATACAGTAGGATGACCAAAGCTTTCGCAGTTGCTTAGCAACTGGCCAGTACCTGAGTCTAGATTAAACATTTCATAATACAATTGGTAAATGGCGCACTTATATAGCGCTTTTATCCAAAGCGCTTTACACTGTGTCTCATTCACACACACACTCACACACCAATGGGAGCAGAGCTGACATGCAGGGCGCTAACTTGCCATCGGGAGCAACTTGGGGTTCAGTGTCTTACCCAAGGACACTTCGGTATGTGGAGTCACGTGGGCCGAGAATCGAACCGCCAACCCTACGATTAGTGGACACCCCGCTCTACCATCTGATCCACAGCCGCCTGGATATAATATAATATAATATGTAAGTAATAAAAAGGGTGTGTGTTTGTAGGCAAATAATTCATGATATGGTGCTGTAATGACGAAACAAATGATGATGTGCTGTACTTTTTATCCGTTTACAGTTACAGATCTTACGCAATTCGTCACGTGTGATCACGCGGTATACTGCAGGCTGTTTAATGTCGTGGAACGTCTAGAATGTTATCGCGACTATAAACAGCCGTTCCCTTAACATCGTCTCTCGCCTTCTCTTAAGCTTGAAGATAATTAGGCCACCGAACAAAACAACAAACAAACAAAAACAATAAGGGGTTTCTTTTAGAGTGTGATGTTTAGGCATCTGTTAAATTGTATGGTGCTTTCACTGAGGTTTTCTGAAGTGTAAACACAAACCTGACAGAATAAATTCGGGACACCATCACTGTACGCTGCATTGGTACTCTGATATCTATCTGTTTACAGGCCTCTGTGTCTCACTATGCATTCACTCGACCATTCACGTCCATGTCTGCAGGTGAGATAAGCACTAGGGCAGCGCTGGATCGAGAGCACCAGTCCAGCTACCAGTTGGTAGTGGTGGTACAGGATAGTGGAACACCCCCTCGCAGTGCCACTGGGACGGCCTTCATCACAGTGCTGGATGAAAATGACAACGCTCCATTCTTTACCCGTAGAGATCTTCTCATGCAGGTATCTGAAGGACTGGATGTAATGTAAAGTCAGCATGGGGTAAAAGGAGAGTGACGACAGGGTTGTTGTGTGTAGGAAAGTCATTTAGATTACTATAATACGTCCTGTTTTATAGTACCCCTACACTTGAAAACATGAGTGTATCGGCTCATTCCGGTTATGTAAATGAGTGTTTAGGACAAACTTGTGAACTAAAGTCGCTTAGGGAAGACTATGTTTGATCTCAATGATCAAACGAAATAGGATCAAAAGATATTTCTTAGACGAAGCCAAACTTCAGCTACAAAATTCACATGCTAAGCTAAAAAGCTAGTTAACTTGCCCATTGTTACGATGAACAAATAGTGGTTGTTATGTTATATATATACATATATATTTTTACATTTACATGTACATTTATTCATTTAGCAGGTGCTTTTATCCAAAGCGACTTACAAATGAGACACACTCACACACCAATGGGAGCAGAGCTGCATGCAAGGTGCTAGCTTGCCATCGGGGGCAACTTAGGGTTCAGTGT
>JAFFST010050597.1:51842-74806 GCA_022414735.1 Noturus placidus | reverse complement strand
TATATATATATATATATATATATATATATATATATATATATATATATATATCATATCATATATATATATATCATATCATATATATAAATCGACTCACAGGGTCGAATATTCTCTCTCACACCTTGTTTTAACCGCTTACTAATCTATAACCTGAGCAGGTAGTCGTGCGGTTGAGTAAAATTAAGTATTGGATATAGATTGGTTATACCCTATGAAGGGTTGGCACACCATCCAGGGTGTCCCCCACTTTGTGCCCTGAGTTCCCTGGGATAGGCTCCAGGCTCCCCGTGACCCTGTGTCAGATAAGCGGTGCAGAAAACGGATGGATGGATGGATGGATGGATGGATGATAATTTATGTAAATCAAGTAATATTATCAGGCTACACCACTGTTAATGACTGAAACTACTATATTACTCTGTGTGTGTGTGTGTGTGTGTGTGTGTGTGTGTGTGTGTGTGTGTGTGTAGGTCTTGGAAGGACAGCCATCAGGGGTTTTACTGGGTACCGTCACTGCCAAAGACCCAGATGAGGGAGAAAATGGGACCGTTTTCTACTCACTGTCAGGTAAAAGAGTCATTCTGGCGTTAATGTGGACAACAGGATCTCGCTTCCAATATACTGTGCCACATAAAATATATTGCTTATGGGGTTTTGGTGTGCCGCCGGTCACAAACTGAGTCTGTATTAAGCCTATTGTGAGCAGTAGCACGGAATCTCGGCTATTCCATTAAAAGTTTTCACTATATGGACAAAAGTTTGTTGGCCATCACAGTCCTGTGCTTATTGAAAATCCCACTCCATACTTGCTGTTATAATAACCTCCAGTCTTCTAGGAAGGCTTTGCACTAGATTATGGAGCGTAGCTGTGGGGATTTGCCCATTCAGCTGCAGGAGCATTAGTGAGGTGATATTGGGTGAGGAGACCTGGGTCAGCATTCCAGTTCATTCCAAAGGTGTTCAGTGGGGTCGAGGTTAGGGGTTTTATGCAGGACACTCAAGTTTTTCCACGCCATCCTTGGCAAACCATGTCTTCACGGAGCTCGCTTCTTGCACATTAGCATCGTCAGGCTGGAACAGGTCTGAGCCAAACTTTTGGCCATATAGTGTGTTTAATCTAGCTTCTCCCGAGCTTATCTGTCTGAAGTGACATCTTATATGAATATATTTAACATGGCTTCTGTATGATGGATTTGAAATCCCGTATGGAATCCACATTGAATGTGATCGAAGAAGCCGCACGAACGCCATTCCTGTGAGGTGTAACGAATTGGAAGTCCATTTGTGCTTGTGCTATCACTTTAAGTGGTTTTATTGGAAAGAAGTAAACAAGAATAATTAACGCAAGATTATCTTCTTTGAAAAGAACCAAGATATCAGGGTCCGGAATAATCCGTCTGTACTATGTATTATTCTGAGCAGGTCTCAGGGCCGAACGCTTCTCTCTGCACCCCATCACCGGAGAGCTGCACTCGTCCTCCCCTGTCAGCCATGCTGAGAGGCCTGAATATACCCTCATTGTCATGGCTACAGACCGTGGCTCACCTCTGCGCAGCTCCACAGCTACTCTGAGAATACAGGTAAGCTCCAGCGCAGTCTGTTTTACCCAGAATCCTCAGTGAGGTTTGCTCAGCATTATTTTTGGTTTATATATCTTTCATGGGCCTTGTGTGGGCGGAGTTTGCATGTTCTCCCCGTGTGTCGGGGGTTTCCTCCGGGCACTCCGGTTTCCTCCTCCAGTCCAAACACATGCATGGTAGTCTGATGGGCGTGTCTAAATTGTCCGTAGTGTATGAATGTGTATGTGATTGTGTCCTGCGATGGACTGGCACTCTGTCCAGGGTGAACCCGGCCTTGTGCCCCATGCCTCCTGGGATAAGCTCCAGGTTCCCCGTGACCCTGATAAAGGAGTAACCGGTTGAAGATGGATGGATGGATGGATGGATGTCTTTCATGTACATGGAACTGTTTCCTACATTACCCACAATGCCACTTTAGTACCCGTTTTCTTATGCCAGCAGTCGTTCGCAACCGTCTGAATGATATCGTGGGAAACATCTGAGAATTTGGGAGGATATTTCTCAGATGCGTCGCCTGGACTCGTCTCCGTCGATCCAGTCGAGTTCAGTAGCTCTCTGAGCCGTGAAAAACAGTTCCTCGGCTAGATTTCCCCGAGACTGTTAATGAAGATAATGATTTATGAACGAGCTAAACTGAAACAGACTCGGCGGACAGAAGCGGTTGTAAATCTCGGCTTGGAAACGTCGGGGAAAATCCGACGCCGTGCAATTTTTACAAATCTTTTCGTTTTCCCCCATGTGTGTTCCAAAGCAAAGACCGAGGCTGATAATTGATACGCGACCAGATTAATGCAAGCGCCTTGGCCTCGCCAGAGCCCGTTAAGTCTGGTGTCTCGGATGTCATCGGTTTAAAAATCCAGAAAGGAAGTGATCTCATGTTCATGTTCTAGATGGCGAGTTCGTTACTTAATGTGGAATTAATTACTCCAGTGTCATGTTAAGTTTAAGGACAGCTTTTGGCGCCATGCGAATCGTTTTTTTTTTTTTTTTTTTTCTGCCAGCGTGTAGCGAAGGTGTCTGTAGGGAGTTAAGCATGGCCGCAGTCAATAGTTCATTTATGAGCACCTGTGTTGCTGGTTAGATCTCTCTCTCTCTCTCTCTCTCTCTCTCTCTCTCTCTCTCTGTCTCTTCTCTCTCTCCTCTCTCCTCTCTCCCTCTCTCTCTCTCTCTCTCTCTCTCTCTCTCTCTCTCTCTCTCTCCCAAACATCTCGTCTTTCCTGTCCTAATAGAATGCCATTAGTAATACATTTTTGAGCAGTCCCAAGTTGATTTATTCACTGTGGTAAGTCTCAGACCCTAACTCAAACAGGCACCGCATCCTCTCTCCATCTGTCTGCTTGTTTGTCTACTCATGCTTGCGTCTGCCCATCTGTCTGACCGTCTGGTCTCGTCTACGTCACTCCTTGAGCCCGTGTGCTTCTGTGTATATATATATATCTCTCTGTGTGTATATATCTATATCTATATCTGTGTCTTGTTTTCTGTTTTATTCTAATAACAATTAAAACATGTCATAAGAATGTGGAATAGCAAGCGTGCCATTTTTCCCATTAGACCATTGTTCTTTGAAGTTTCTCTGATTGGGTATTAGGGGTGTGTAAAATTCACCCATTTTTAAAAGAACATGAATTGAAATGTTTTGACCCTATTTTGATTATGCTTTCTTTACTCCAGCATTATTTTTCCTGGCAGTTGCAGAGCCATCTGATTAACTTTGATTAACGCCAGAAGGCTGCTTGTTTCAGCCTGTACATTGGCCAAGAAGGTTATTTATTTATTTATTTATTTATTTAATTCATGGTGAAACAAGGAGAAAAATGTAGTCCACAAGATGTTCGTGGTTTTGATTTTATTTTATTTACAGGGTTTTGGGGTTTTTTTTGGCTCAAACAAATGATTTCCAATTGTTTTCTTACAAATAAAATGGAACAAAACATTCAGTTCTAAAGACAGTTAGCGAATTTGTTTGTTATATTTATTGGTTTGTTTGTTTCTGGCAGGTTCTCAGCTCTAATAAGGGGACCTCTACCTCAGACCTGGTCTCCATTTCGTTTAACCCAGTGGAAGGAGCGAAGCCAGGCTCAGTCATAGGTTCGGTTCGAACTCCTGACACGCAGTTGCTGACACCTGAATCGGGCCAGGTCACCTACACGGTAGTGGGTGGGACAGATCGGGATGGAACCTTTGTAGTAGACCGCCAAACCGGAGACGTGTATCTGGCCTGTGAGCTGGACTTTGAGCGTGCACCTCGCTACATGCTTCAGATCGAAGTGGACGATTTCTCCACGACGCTTCCCAGGAGCCATTTTGTCACTTTGGAGATTGATGTGCAGGACAGTAACGATCATTCACCCCAGTTCCCTGAAGATCCTGTCACCATTGTGGTGCCTGAAAACATTGAGCCTGGATCTTCTATCTACACTTTCCAGGCTGTTGACAAGGACGGGAGCGGCCCAAACAGCGAACTGAGCTATTCTGTTATTCAGCAGTGGCCCAGCATCTCAGGTCTTCTGCTGCTGGACCCCAGCACTGGAGTTCTGACCTTGGCTCAGACTCTGGATCATGAGAACATCTCTTCTCTTCTTCTGGTAGTCCAAGCCACCGATTCAGCCGTTGATATGAGTCAGCGACGTCATGGGAAGGTCACAGCCCGGATCTTTATTACGGATGTCAACGACAACGCCCCTGTGTTTACCTCACCAACTGTGGTCAGCGCCATGGAGGACCAGCCAGTAGGATTTGTCCTGCTGTACGTTATGGCTCAGGACCCGGATCAGGGTGAGAATGGTCACGTGTCCTACCATATCCAGGATGGAAATGCTGAGGGCAAGTTCAGCATCAACCCAAATACTGGTAAGACTTCTTAAACATCGAACCCTATTTTACACAATGCAGGCTTCAATGGTTTATTAAATAACTATTTAAACGCACAATTAAAATCACCAGTGCTGGATACACTCTTGGACAGCATTGCCGCCTCAGCTCCAAGGTCCTCAGTTCGATTCTGAGCTTTGGTTTGGAGTTAACACGTTCGTGTCTGTGTGCATTTCCTTTGGGTTCTCCAGTTCCCTCCAACCTTCCAAATACAGTAGGTGGATTGGCTATGATAAATTGCCCCAATGTGGAATGAGTGTGTGAATGTGTGTGCATGATTAGTGTCCCATCCAGGGTGTATTCGTTACTCATGCCCAGTGTTCCAATGAGATGCTCCAGAGGGGGCAGTGGTGGCTTGGCGGTTAAGACTCTGGGTTACTGATCGGAAGGTCGGGGGTTCAAGCCCCAGCGCTGGCAAGCTACCACTGTTGGGCCCCTTGAGCAAGGCCGTTAACCCTTTCTGCTCCAGGTGGCGCTGTATCATGGCTGACATGGGTTCTCCCTATCATACTGGGGTATGCGAAGAAAAGAATTTCACTCTGCATATGTAGATGTGACCAATAAATTATCGACCATTACTTGCCTTGCAATGAATGAACGGCTATAATGAAACATGCTTTGAAAGTGATATGGCTATCAAATGGATATGGTGTTGATGCTGATATTCAGCCACCAGAGTTTCAGCAGGGGTCCTTGCTGTGCATGTGTCTATCCAAACCTCTAAAGTATCTCGTACAAAAAGATCTCGATATACCTAAATACATTAACAGTTCTGGGTTGCAACACTACAACGTGAAAAGTTCCAGGATGTGATGTGAAATTCAGTAAAAATATGAACGTCCGACAAGCTGAAGTCCATGTCTACATATGGAACGAGTCCAAGTCCAGGACCTGATGTCATGATACAGACCAGAGTAGTAGTAGACATCATGCCCCACACTGCTGGTAGCTATTTACTGCTTGTTTATTTCCAGACAAACTAACCGACCGTCAGACAGAGTGGCGTGTTTCTCTCCTCCGGCAGGCTTTGTTGTGAACTCCACCAGGCATTGAACTAACAAGTCTGAAGACTGCACAAATATGGAAACAGTTCAAACATGTGCAGGAGCCTGTATGCCATGTGGGTTCAGACCCTGTTTTGCACCACAATCCCCGTCTTTTTCAAGCATTTTTTCCAAATTATAGCATCCTCCCTGTCCCTTCTCACGAACTCTCTAGCCTGTACCTCAATGTAATGAGTTTGGATTCATTTCTCCCCAAAAGCGAATCTTTCCCAGCATTAACCCCGGCGTGACTACGAAGGCAGACTCTTTACTCTGAGAGGGATCATCGCTGAGTCAGAGAGGCCGTATCTATTTGAACTGCTAATTCTAACCAGATTAATGGCTCAGGGGAATCTTAGCCAACTGCTAGCGAGAGACTCACATCGAAATAAAAACCAGAATCAAAACAGCCTCCAGTGACCCTGATCGCCGCTGCTCGGCTAAACGGGTGTGGTGGGTTGTGCAAAAGCATGAAATAGAGATCAGATCAATGGGTGTTCGTGCTACGCTGGCATCCCAGGCGAGACCAGGCCTAATTTCAGCAGGGCACGGCAGGCAGAGCTGTTGCGTGTCTTCAGCTCGTGTTTGCTCTCCCTCCCTCCCTCCCTCCCGGCACTGAAACGTTCACTGTGGAAAAAACTCATAAACTTCGGGCTGTTACAGAGGCGAAATAATTCGCGTTCAGGTAGGGAAGGCTCAGTGTGAGGAGATGTGTTTTGTTTTGTTTGTGTGTTCTCCTTCTTGTCTAGCCATCTTTGAGTACTCATCTCATTTGTGCACCACAGAGAGGCGTTGGCTCGCCATGTGTGCGCTTAACTTTATGAATGTGGCAGGGAGAATCGCATGCAAGCAGCTAACTACGTGCGGGAACATGTAAATAGGGACCAGCATTAAGCCCTGCGTGCATTAAAGTGGCAGAACACAACGTTATCAAATGAAATCTTATTACGGTGCTGTTGTGCGTTGAGAAACTCTCAGCATGGTTCCGCTCTCCCGCAGGGTCGCTCTCTATCCTGAAGAACATTAACCGTGAGGAGCAGGCCCAGTTTAATCTGACCGTAGTAGCCGAGGATCACGGCGTCCTGCGACTGTCCAGTACTCAGCATCTGACCGTACAGGTGATTGATGTGAATGACGAAATGCCCGTGTTTGAAGAGAGTGTATATGAGGCCTTCATCACTGAGAACCAGCCAGCCGGAGCCACCGTATTGGTTGTCTCGGCTTCGGATTTGGACCAAGGTAAGACGTAATCCTTTAGCAAAATTTTAACCCCTTAAAATCCTGTTTTATTAGATTATATTGTAATTATATTCATATTTATATTAAATTCAATGCTATAAATGAAACAAATAAAGAATTACCTCGAGAAATATTAACGTTCCAGTCGATGTAGCCATGACAGCTGTTCTGTATTGCTGTCCTCCGTATTTCGTAAACATTTTATTTCATACAGATTTATAATAAACATCCTGATTTCCTGTCCTGTGTTAACTTAAACCCACACTATCTGCTCAGCTGCTGTCAATTTAAGCCGAGCTTCGTCATGCTCCTGTCAAACACGGGGCAAGCATTTTTGTTTATTAGCGTCATTTTCCTCTCGTATCTTTTGTCGTGCTTGCTCGAGCTACACATGAGAGTACCAGCGGCTGGTTTTAATTGGTGGTAATGGATTTGGCGGAGTTAGGCCTGCATTCTCCAGGTCTTACTCAGGAGCGAATAAAACAGAAGGATTATAAACTCACTCCCCAGGAGCGATTAGGGCAGAAAACAGGTGATGCTCTTGCCAGATTGTTCGCTTTTAGCACGCAACCTGGCATCCAAAAGACCAAAGAGAAGGCCGGTGAAGCCAACTGCTAATACAGCAATATAAACAACAAATAAAAAACAAATCAAAAATGATCCAGCACAGCGCTCGCGTTCGTGACAAACGGCAGTTGTGGCGTGTGAGCAATGATTAGAGACATGGAGAGAGCCGTAAGTGTAGGTTTAAGGTCTTTTTATAACATAGATACATTTTTATAGATGAATTAAACATGTTTGGGGGTTTTTTCGAACATGATTTAATTGAAACTACTTCCTCTGTGTTTGGTATTCACAAGCGTCATTATTTTTATTCCTTTATTTTTATATGTTCGTGTATATATTGATGAAAGTGCTGTCGTTGTTATTATTCCAGGGAGCAATGGCATCGTGACATACGGAGGACTTAGAGATGATGTTTTCACCATCCACCCAGTGACAGGTGTTATATCAACCACCAGGACCCTGGACAGGGAAAGCAAAGAGGACTACACAGGGACAGGTACAGAGATAAAATTGCTTGTTTACGGCGTTATAGTGAGCAAAAAAATCCGGCTTTTCTTTCACCGGTTGCCAAGCGGGCATGTAATTACTTAATTCATGATTGAAAATGTGTTCAGTTATGCCAATTTAATGTCATAACACAGCTGCTGAAGGAAAGGAGCAGGAAATTCTTTTAAATGATGAAGCGAAAAAAAAAAAAGAAACCTTCTTCATGTTAATCTTTGTTTTAAACAGTTTATGCCAAAGACGGCGGTTTTCCGTCTAACTTTGCCAAGGCCACAGTGCGTATCACAGTGCTGGATGAGAATGACAACAGGCCCGCTTTTGGCAGAGTGTATTACAGTCTTGAAGTGCCAGAAAACCAGGAGCCGGTGATTCTGTTCACTCTGAGAGCAACCGACCTGGACTCCGGAGACAGTGGGCTCGTGCAGTATAAAATCACAGGTAAGAGCTGAACACTCTGGCATAAAGCCAAAGTTCACAGCGTCTGTCACTAATTTTTGTCAGATGATCCTGGAAAGATTTCAGTAATCCAACTATTTAATAGAAATACACATGGGCGTAACCACGCACTCTTTGGGGGGGGTTGTGGTTACGCCCTTGGAAATACACCGAACAAGCTCATACACACTGGCCCTCTATTTTTAATTTGTAGAGTATTGTACATTTTATAGTACATACTTTGTATTCCATTCTACACTGTAGGGCTTAGTGGGTCGGATATTTGCCTCATAACTCCAGGGTTAGGGTTCGAATCCCACCTCCACAATGTGTGCATGTTCTCCCCATGCTTCAGGGGTTTCTTCCAGGTACTCCAGTTTTCTCCCTGGACAAAGACCTGCATTAGAGTCTGACTGGCATTATCAAATTGTCCATAGTCTGTGAATGGGGGTATGATTGTGCCCTGCAGTGAGTTGGCATACTGTCCAGGGTGTCCCCCACCTTGGGCCCCGAGTTCCCTGACCCTGTGTAGGATAAGCAGTATGGAAAATGGACGGATGTAGCTAAAATATACTTCTCATTTACCAAGAACAGCGATGGTGGAAAAAAACGACCTTTAACCTGCATCATGAGATATATACGTGTCATAAATATTTCATCATGACAGTTTATGTCCAGTTGTTTTGTTGGCCATAAAATTTAGTGTCATGCAATTGATGACACAGATATTTTTCTCTACACTAGTTATTATTTTTTTAGGTAGGCAGATCATTGTTACATAGATACATAGTTTGATTGATTGATTGATTGACAATACTTCAATAGTCCTTAAATACAAAGGTTTTTTGATAAGATAGAACAATTGTTTTTTATTTACTTTTCAATTGACAGCAGTGGGGTACTAGCAATAATAATAATAATAATAATAATAATAATAATAGTAGTAATAATAATAATAATAATAACAATAATAGTAGTAATAATAACAATAATAATAATTATAATAATAATACCAATAATAATAATAGAAATAATAATAATAATAATAATAATAATAATAATAATAATAATAATAATAATAATAATGGCAATAATAATACTACTACTAATAATAATAATAATTCCACACATTTAAAACTAGCAATTAGTAGTTGGTTTTGCCCCCTTGTATGGGGTTCCCAAAAAACTTGGGACGCTGTGTAAAATGTAAATAAAAACAGAATGCAATGATTTGCAAATCTCATAAACCCATATGTCATTCACAATAGAAAATATATCAAATATTTAAACTGAGGAAATGTTCCACTTTAAGAAAAAAATAAGGTAGTTTTTCATTTGATGGCCACAACACGTCTGAAAAAAGTTGGGACGGGGCAAGCTGTCCATTCCATAGGCACTAATGCACACCCATACCATCTTTGACGCAGGCTGTTGAACTGAGCGCTGATAAAGAGCCGGATGGTCCCTCTCCTCTTTAGTTTAGAGGATGGGTGTCCATGGTTTCCAAAAAGAATTTCAAGTTTAAATTCATCTGACCACAGAACAGTTTTCCACTTCGCGTCGGTCCGTTTTAAATGAGCTTTGGCCCGGAGAAGACGACGGCATTTCTGGATCATGTTCACATATGGCTTCTTCTTTGCATGATCATGCTTTAACCAGCGTTTGTGTACGGCACTGCGAACTGTATTCAGACAGTGAGTTCTGGAGGTGTTTCTGAGCCCATGTAGTGATTTCCATTACAGAATCAGGCCTGTTTTTAATGCAGTGCTGCCTGAGGGCCCAATACATGCAGTATTGATTTTCACCCTCGTCCCTTGCACACAGAGATTTCTCCAGATTCTCAGAATCTTTTGATGATATTATGTACTGTAGATGATGATATGTTATTGACCTGTTGCCAAGTAACCTCCAACTGTTTCTTTTTAGTAACACTTATATTTCCAGCCTTCTGTTGCCCCGTCCCAAATTTTTTGAGACGTGTTGAGGCTATCAAATTCAAATGTACTCTTTTTTTTATTTTATTAAAATGGTACTTGGATTAAACATTTGATATGTTTTCTATGTTCTACTGTGAATGACATGTGGGTTTATGAGATTTGCAAATCATTGCATTCTGTTTTTATTTACAGTTTACTCAGTGTCCCAACTTTTTTGGAATTGGGGTTGTGAATAATACTATCCAGATTGAATACCTTATGATTTGCATTGGTTTTATTTATTTCTCAAGATGGGGACCATTCAGGCGACTTTCACTTGGACAAGAAATCTGGTGTACTGTCCACCTCCAGGGCTTTGGACAGAGAGAAGAAACCCCGTTACACCCTCACTGTGGAGGCTCGAGACCTGGGCACTCCTTCCCTGAGTAGCACCGCCACTCTGGACATCAGCATCCTGGACCTCAATGACAATAGTCCAGTTTTCACCAGCAGCAGCTACATGGTGGAGATTGACGAGGATGCCCCAGAAGGCACATTTGTTCTTGAGGTGACTGCTATTGACAAGGACGACGGCTCCAATGGCCAAGTGGTCTACTTCCTGAGCCAAGAGTCCAGGGGTATGTTCATCGTGGACCAACACAGTGGACGCATCGTCACAGCTGCAAGACTCGACAGGGAGAAGGTTGCATCCTACAGCTTCCAGGTGTTTGCTATAGATTCCTCTGCTGGCAATCCTCGCAATTCTTCAGCTCAAGTGACTATTCACATCCTCGACGTGAACGACAATGCACCCTTCTTCATCACAGATCCCCTCATCATCAACGTGTCCAGCAGCAGCCTCAGCAGTCATCGCGTTCTAGCCACCATGAGAGCAGAGGACAAGGATTTCGGGGCTAATGGTTCTGTCTTCTATCGTTTTGCCAACCCTGTTAAAGGCTTCACCATAAACTCATTGACTGGGGACATTCAGGCCACTGAGAGGCTTCATGGCCTCACCCAAAGCCAGAGGACACTCATTGTCCAGGCCATGGACCAAGGGAGCCCTCCACAGTCCTCACTCGGAGTCGTCATGGTCTACATCCGCGAACAGACTTACAATGGAATCCGTTTCAGCCGCAATTCCAAGGATGTCAGCCTACAAGAAAATGCAGCCAAAGGTATGATACTTACCTGGATCAAAGCCAAGTCCAAACTCCTGGGAGTCTGTAATATACTTCACCCACCATGATGTGATGTACGCTGTATGAATGTGCCAGAATTTAGTCAGTAGTAAACATCTCGTTGGATGTGCATTCTGGACAGCAAACTTCACTTCTTCATACACGTATGTAAGGAAAACATATATCCGTGTTCATTACTCGCCAGTGAACATGTACAGTATAGGTGTTAGTTACATCCTCGCAATCATCCAGTGGATTTAAATCACTCGCAATTATGGCTGAAATTGGCAAGAGCTTGTGAGAGTGGAGTTTTGGCACCTGGCGCAGGTGAACATAAGTGCCATAATTTGATACAAATGTAAATAAGTTCTAATACCATTCATTCTACAAGAAATCCCTTTAAGTGCAATAGTTCAGGGTCACAACAAACCCCTAAACATCTGCCCACTTTGTACACATCTCATTGAACATTTACACATTGACTGTAATCAAAATTGAAATCCCACACCAGCTCTGGGAGATGCATGACATGTACTTTGTTACAATACCACAGAAATACTGACGTCACACGCACATCCTGTGGCATATAATACGTATAATACTCCACAGGATGTGCGTGTGACGTCAGTATTTCTGTTTGTTTGTTTGTTGTTTTGGCAATTTGCAAATATTTCAGTAAGTAAATGATTCAAATACATTGATGATGTAATCACGTCCCTGACCCCCCCTCGTCGTCGTCGTCATCGTACCCTTCCCCCCCCCCCCCTCCTTGATGATGTAATATATGGATGACCCCTAATGACATAGGCTCAAACAACAAATTAGCTCTGTAATAGGAAATTGCAAGTCAACATCATGACTTCATCCAGCATATAGTCAAGCAGCTTGATTTGAGTGGGCTTTAGGCCTACCTTTGTTTAACTGGGTTCAACACAGCAGGTGCGTCACCGTTTTCCATCATTGTCACAGTGTGCGAGGCGCACACTGAAGAGGTAATATCATCAACCAGGCTGCCAGGTTTCAGCAGAAATAATCCATCCCATCTCCATAATTACACAAAAGACCTGAATTTTAAAAATCTGATAGATATTCTTCTTCTTCTTCTTCTTCTTCTTCTTCTCAGCCGTTGTTTAGAAAACAAGATCACCTTAGTGCACATGCATTCTCCACATGAACCCCTTTTCCCTTTCCCAATCTTTGTAGTATATTTTACAATAGAAATAGATCTCTACATTATAGACAGTCAGGGCATACGGTGGATTAGTGGTTATCACGTTGGCCTCACACCTCCAGGGTCGGGGGTTCGAGTCCCACCGTGGTCATGTGTGTGTGGAGCTTGCATGTTCTCCCCGTGCATCAGGGGTTTCCTCCTGGTACTCCGGTTTCCTCCCCCAGTCCAAACACATGCATGGTAGACTGATGGGCGTGTCTAAAGTGTCCGTAGTGTATGAATGTGTGTGTGAGTGTGTATGTGATTGTGCGCTGTGATGGACTGGCACCCTTTTATGCTTTGCCTTTGTTTGTGCTAATGTATTATATTTAATCCTGATTATTTGCTTGATTATTAAACAAGATTTTGGTGGCTGTAGATTAGATTTAGAGTAGCTCCAATTTGCTCCTAAACCACTCTAACCCCAACTTCCCCCCCCCCCCCCCAAAAAAAAAAAAAACCCCTCAAACATGGCAACCCTGTCATGAACGTGTGAAACGTGTGATTTCGGGCTCCAGTGGGCCTCTTTTAGCAGTTCCTTTTATAGACTACTAAGTGCAATAATAAATGGAGCAAAATGGGGCATCGGGCATATTTCCCCATGATTACGCAACATTTGAAAAGGTAAATAAATCAGTCTTACATTAGCTTTTGTTGTAAATACTTTTTAAAATCATCAGTCACTCAAAAGTAGTCATTAATAATTCAGCTGAATTTAAATTATATAGAGTTGAGAATTACTTTATGAAGCTATTCCATATGTGGTCAAAGGTTTTGGACACCTGACCATCACAGTCGTATGTGGGCCTTCTAATTCAAGAGACATTAAAGAAGTCGCAATGTGTGTTAAACACCATATGTTACATATTGACAATTGTACTAGTGGTGTAATTTTATCTGCATTATTGTTTGCTTAAGGTACTGCTGTGGTACAGATTCAGGCCCAGTATCCCGATGGCTCCCGAAGTGGCATTACCTATAGTATCTTCAGCGGCAACAAGTTACAGTCTTTCAGCATCGGCTCCACTACAGGTGAGTTTGCAATGAGAATCCTGAATTAAAATATGGAGACCTTGGAACGACACACAACACCAATGTACATCATCTGTACATTTAGGTGAGATATGGGTGGAGAGCTCCAGAGGGCTGGATTTTGAGGAGACTCCTCGACTTCGCTTAGTGATCAAAGCTGAAACTGCATCCTCCAGCTCCTTCATGGCAGTTAACCTCATCCTGCAGGATGTCAATGACAACCTGCCACGCTTCCAGCTCCACAATTATGTTGCTTATGTTAGGGAGGCCCAGGGGTATGATTTCCCCATCATTCAGGTACGTGCCTACAGTGTTTTAATAGTGGTTGACTTTTCATAGTGGTGAAAGTGTGATGCTGTGGAGCAATACCCAGATTTCAGATTCGTCATAGACCGGTAAATTTTCCATTGCTTTTGTTTCAGTGTTTTCACTACCAGTGATTAAAATATAGTCTCAGCTGTTCTTAACAGCCGCACTTGTTTCCCTCTTTTTTTCCAACAACAACAAAAAAAAAAACGTAACACTCCAAACGCAATATTGCTCCCAGTCTCACGTTACGTTGGTGCAGCTGTTATAAATCCGCCTGTATTTTCATTCCAAATTTGTAATTTCCTCAGGTTCTGGCAGACGACCTTGACCAAGGTCAGAACGGACAGGTGACCTACTCCATCAGGTCATCGTCCATGAGCAGCCTGTTCAAGATTGACCCTCTCACAGGAAGCATCTCAACAGCCGCCATCATGGACAGAGAAATCTGGACACAGACTAAGTATTAACACATTTGGTGCTCAGTTGTGTTGATTGCAGAAATGTTCTCCTTGTAAACAAAATAATTAATGTTGTTGGGGGTTTTTTTGTGTTTGTGTGTGTGTGTGTGTGTGTGTGTGTGTGTGTCATCAGGCTGGTCATCACGGCCACTGATAAGGGCAGCCCTCGATTAGCAGGTTCTGCCACTCTTACTGTTATCATAGTGGATCAGAACGACAACCGGCCCACTATCCCGGTTCCTCGAGAAGTGCGAGTTCCTGAGAGTGAGTTGACTGCTGAGTGAACTCGGTACCATTGATGTTATCAGTGAAATCTAGCCACTCTGGTCTGCATTGGGCAACCAGCCAGGATAACAGAGCTGAAAGGTCAACTCAATTACAATTACCGCCTCTCCCCCAAAGATCTTGGTGATCATATCCTGTCAGAAGGATGTAGTATCATGTTTTCCTGGGATTGTGAAAATTAAAAGCAAATACATGGACATGACAGCCTAAGGCAGAAAAGCTGTAATAGCCTACTCATGTACACATAGTATTATTGTAAGTGACCTCATTATAAATCAGTTTCAGGATCTAAATTTCATTCCGCTCCTTCCAGACACACTGATTGGGACAGTGATCACCCAAGTGACGGGGAATGATGTGGATTCTGGTCCTGCTCTCTCTTATACACTGCACCTGGACAAGGACTCCCAGGGGAAGTTTGGGATACATCGCTATGGAGGAGGGGTCTCCTTAACCGGCCAGCTGGACTATGAAGAGAAGACGTGGTACACTGTGACCGTCCGAACATCTGACTCCATGCACCAGAGTGAGGCCAATTTGACAATACTGGTGGAAGACATGAATGATAATGCCCCGGTCTTCACACAGGACCTTTACCAGGTGCAGTCTAAATATCCTGAATCTGTAGGAAAAGGCATATTTGATTGTTCTGTACAAATATTGTCCCATCACACGTAATATACAGTAATTCTGTTCTCAGAAATAAAGATTTCCATGGGGAACTCCAATCAAACTCACATTAAAGGTTACCCTGTTATGTGTGTATGGAATGATTTTGTCCATAAATCTTTGTGTTTTTATTTTTTTTTTCCTCAGGTGACACTTGCTGAGAATTCTCCAGCTGGTAGTTCTGTTATTACTGTGACTGCTACTGACCAAGATTCCGGAGAGAATGGCAAGGTCACATATAGAGTTGTGTCAACGAGAGACCTATTCTACGTTGACCCAAGTAATGGTAAGTGTGTATTACAGTATGTGTTTATCTTCATGAATCTCAAATTGTGCTGTGCTTATGGTCTTGATGTCTGAAGTGCAAGTTCAAAACATAATATTTTGTTTTCAAACAGGCACACTCTTCATCAAAAAGAGAACTGAGTTTGATTCCGAGCGTCCATCCTTCTTGGTGGTAATTGAGGCTTGTGATGGTGGTAATCCATCTCTGACTGGTCTTACCACAGTGCAAGTCCATGTGTCAGATGTCAATGATAATGCCCCGGTGTTCCACCAAACCGAGTACAGAGCTGCTGTATCAGAGGACGAGCCCCCTGGATCCACCATCCTCACGCTGGAGGCTGTGGATGGAGACTTGTCTAGGGACAACTGTGGATTTGACTTCGCCATCGCCAGCGGAAACACTGGCAATGCATTTCAAGTTGAAAGTAGCATACGCTTCCTTGAGGGCCGTGGATTTCAGATTGTTGGAACTCTAGTCTTAGCTGAGAGGCTTGATTTTGAAGCTGTGAATACCTATAATCTCACTATTGTTGCTTCAGACCGTGGCATTCCCCAACGAAGCTCAAGTGTCCCTGTTGTAATCACAGTAATGGATACGAATGACAACCCACCAGCCTTCAGCAGGGCAGAGTACAACATTGTCCTGAGTGAAGCTGCTGAGACTGGAATAGACATACTTCAGTTATCGGCTTTAGACCCAGACTCCAGCCCTCATGGAGAGGTGCACTACTCAATCATCTCTGGAGATGAAAGTGAGCTCTTCTCATTAGACCAGTGGACTGGCGCTCTCCGTTTGCGGAGGTCTTTAGACAATGAGCAAGATTCATCTCACGTACTTATTGTGCAAGCCTCAGATGGAGAGGGCCACTTTGCTCTTGCTCCTGTTACCATAGAGATCAAGGACATCAATGACAATCAACCTTTCTTTCCTCTTAAAACGCTGACAGCAAGTATTCGAGAGAATCAGCCTCAAAACACCCTTGTCACCATCCTGCATGCTATTGATCATGATGCAGGGGCATTTGGAAAGCTGAAATATTACATAATGGATAAATCAGGAAATGGAAGAGAGTCATTTATGGTTAACCAGACCTCTGGTGAGATTCGAACCCGCTTCAGTTTTGATTTTGAGAAGACGAACACATTTCACTTTGTTGCTGTGGCAATGGATGCAGGGAACTACTCTGCAACTGCTACAGTTCAGGTGTATGTGACTGGAGAAGATGAGTATGAACCTGTCTTTACCAGTTCAAACATTGCCTTCCATGTCCCCGTAGGAGCAAAGAAGGGGCAGAGCATTGGCCAAGTGGTTGCCAAAGATGAGGACGGGGGTGTAGATGGCATTGTCCTGTACAGATTAGCCGAGACCTCTCCCTACTTTGACGTCAACATCTCTACAGGAGTGATTTCCCTCAAGATGGATGCTTACGGCCGGCATGTCGGCCGATCTAAAAGGGAGACCCGGCAAGTGACTCTAGACGTGATGGCGCATAGCCCATTGGAGAGTTCCCGTGTAGCCACTGCACAGATTGTCATTGATGTCACTCACACATCCTTTGGTTTAACTACAGACATGAACATTTTGCTAGCTAGTGTCATTGCTGCATCCTTGGCAGCTATAGTGGTCTTGATAATAATTGCTGCGGTGCTCTACCTTCTGCGATCTCGAAGGAAGAAGTATCAAGAGACTCAAGCTAGAATGTTGACCTCTGGTACAGTTTTAGACACTATTGACGAACCCAAAGTTCATGGAAGTGAAAAACTTTATCACCAAGCTCTACCTGGGTATGCTGAAGACCAGAACACAGGTGGAGGAGGACCATACACTCGAGGAGGGTCACTGGATCCTTCTCACTCTAGTGGAAGAGGCTCGGCTGAGGCAGAAGCGGCAGAGGATGACGAGATCCGTATGATCAACGAGTATCCACGAGTTTCTAGTATTTCATCTTCCATGCAGGAGCATATAGCTGCCCGTGGACCTGATTCTGGGATCCAGCAAGATTCTGATCAGCTCTCAGACATTTCCGGTGAACCTGGAATGGATATAAACCAGTGGCTTAAAGGGAAAAAGATGGGAAGCCTAAGTGGAAGTCTCTTGTCAGGCCAGACAGCGGTGTATCGTGATGAGGGTGGGGGATACCTTGGGGTAGGAAGAGGGCTTAGCATTTCTCAGTCGAAAGACTATACATTCCCAGAGGATGGGAAACCCATAGTGGATGGTTCTCTCACAGCAATAGTGGCTAGTGATGAGGAACTGAGAGGCAGCTACAACTGGGACTACCTTCTTAACTGGTGCCCTCAGTTCCAACCGCTAGCTAACGTATTTACAGAAATCGCTCGGTTAAAGGATGAGAATGCCCCAGTTAACCCACGCCGACCCTTTCAGCCCAAAGCCAAAACAGACCCCAAGCCTCGAATTGACCCCCCTCCTCTTATCACATCAGTAGCTCATCCTGGGGCTAAAACTGTCCTTCCAAAACCTGCTGTTGGACGAACTCTTCCCCACGTGTCCACCTTAAAACGATCGCCGATCAGCCATGACGGTTCGGTCTCTTCAATAGCCATGTCACCCAGTTTCTCACCATCCCTATCCCCACTTGCAGCCCGTTCTCCAGCCATCTCACCGTTTGGCGTTACCCACGGCCCATCTGCCTCCATTATTAGTTCAAATGAACACTCAGTAGAGCACAGCGAGGAGACCGAGCTTAGGATTTAACCTTTTTACGTTTTCTACTGTTCATAAAGCATCCTACTTGACTCAGGACCCTGTACATGACAGTTGTCCAACATGGTGATAATGTCATGTGAAATGTCATGCTGCCTCACTGGCTGGCCAGAGAGTTGGGGGTGCAGTCTTTAATTCCCATGATGGACACAGACAGTGGCTTATTAAAAATGCTCCATAAAACATAGCTAGATAGCAAAGGACATGTGCTATCTCCTGCATTTGCACATTTTACACGGGAGCTAAGTTTGATGTTAATGTTTTTAAAAGTAAGACATTTTTGTATGATATATTTTTGTACTGATATTTGTGTTTTTGGACTAGAAAATGGCAGTAATTAATACCATTTTCTGATTAAACTGTTATACATTTGAATTTGTATATATGTGACTGTAATAATATGTAACAGGATTTTGTTCTAGTTTACAGCTGGCATTCCCAAGTGTTCTAACAGTGTTCAAATGATGTTCTGATTTTTTTCTTTGGTATTATGAACAACTTTTTTTCACTCTTTTTTTTTCAATATTTATAAATGAGCAATTTTGAAGAAAAACATTTTTACACGTTGGCCAGACATACGACTATGAAGTATCTAGTTACTTATGCTGCTCTCGTCCTATCCTATGAGCACACATAACTAACCCGACTAGGAAATAAGGAGCAGCATTATTTTGAAACATAAGCACTCTCTTATCCTTTCTTCAGGGTCAAGGGGCTTAGTGGTTAGCATGTTCTCTCCGTGCTGTGGGGGTTTCCTCTGGGTACTCCGGTTTCCTCCCCCAGTCCAAACACATGCATGGTAGACTGATTGGCGTGTCTAAAGTGTCCGTAGTCTATGAATGGGTGTGTGAGTGTGTGTGTGATTGTGCCCTGTGATGGACTGGCACCCTGTCCAGGGTGTACCCTGCCTTGTACCCCATGCCTCCTGGGATAGGCTCCAGGTTCCTCGTGTATTGTTTGAACATTTCTTTTCAGTAAGAACAGCAGTATTCAGCACAAATATATAGTGAGAGGACTTTGTAAATTCATTTGTTTATACATCAGCAGTCATTGTCCTGCTTTCCATAAAATGAGTGGGACAACAAAGGCCAGTGTAAAGTGAGTCATCCGTTTCTGCATTAATGCAATAGATTTTTTTTGTCTAATTAAAGATCCAAAATCTAAGTAAAATGTCGCAGGAGGCACAAAAGCCACCTAACCTTCTAGTCAATACACCTTTTTTTCCCTTATGGCAGCTTGTAGCAGCACTTGACTTTTTATTTTGTATTATTTTTTACTTTTTTTTTTTTTTTTACCTGTAATAATGTACTGGAACTGGAAATCTGCTTGGCAATTTGGCGTGCTCCTCTTCAATGAATCGATTGCTGCTTGCTGAGGGCAGTTCCGATCGGGTCGGCAGTAAGTTCTGAGGAAGTCAAAACTTTCTAATTGGATGTGCGTCTGAACAACGTTACGGTACAGCACTGAGCTACAGTGTTTTGTGGTCTTTTCCATGCCTTTCTCGGTAGATTGATACATTTATTTATCCATAGTGTCGACCAGAATCAAAGCTTTATCAGTGTTTACTTACCATTGCATTTGAAAGAAGAGAAAATGCTGCTCATTCTCACAGGTGACGTCATACAATTTCAAAAGGTTTGCCTATTATAAAAATCACAACGAATGTACTGTATTTTGGATTTCCAAGTGATTTGTGAACGGCCTTTGTTGCGATCACTTCTGCCTTTCTAATGGAAAATATGTCCTTCATGGTGTTCAATGATGCCTTGTTAAGAGTGTTAATAATGTGTTCAGAACTCATAGCTGTGCCTTTTTTCCACATGCGTATAACATGCAGCTAGATTTTAGGTAACGCTTTATTTTAATGAACACATATAAGGGGTTAATTAATTAAGCTTTAATGAACTGAGCTCAAATTAAAATGATTATTCAATATGTATAGGTCTTTATTAGTAAATACATCTATTACAACATGACGTGTAACGAATAATCGTATTATCCGTCGTGATCATGTGTAATAAACACTTTAAAACCTTGTTATACAAACTACTGAGAATAAACAATTCACGTTATTAGTGTTAGACCTTAAGGTTCTAGATAGAAGTCTCTAAAACTTTGATATGATTTAATAATCATGACTATCCGGGCGCACGGTGCCTCCAGGGTCCGGGGTTCGATTCCCACCGTGTCCCTGTGTGGGCGGAGTTAGCATGTTCTCCCTGTGTGTCGGGGGTTTCCTCCGGGTACTCCGGTTTCCTCCACCAGTCCAAACACATGCATGGTAGACTGATGGGCGTGTCTAAAGTGTCCGTAGTGTATGAATGTGTATGTGATTGTGCCCTGTGATGGACTGGCACTCTGTCCAGGGTGTAACCCCGCCTTGTGCCCCATGCCTCCTGGGATAGACTCCAGGTTCCCCGTGACCCCGATAAAGGACTAAGCGGTAGAGGATGGATAGATGGATGAATCATGACTAACAGGGACTTGGGGATTAAGTCACTAGCTAGCACACTAATTGGGAATTAGGGACTAAAAATATGTTCAGTAGTTCGTATAGTTTAATAAAGTGTGCATTGTGCATTATCACAAGTAATAATGTCATTATTAGTCACGTTTACATAACAAATCTAGTAACGTAGCAAATCAACTTTTAATACAAAAGGCGAACACATAGTGAATAAACCTGTCTAGAATTATTATAATAAAAAGTGTTCCTTATTATAAAGTCTTACCGCATTTCCATGGTATTATTTTAGGCCTGCATTCTGTTGTTTTCTTTTTTGTCTCTAATTCTGTACTTTTTTTTTTTTTTTTACTTTGTCATTCTTCTATGAAGTAGCGCTTTTAACAGCTTTTATGTATATATTTATTCATATTTTTGTTTTATTATTGCATTGAAGTATGATCATGCTGTAACATTTTTTCACAAAATTGCCATTTATAAATCTCTGAGCTTAATATGTGCTAGCTGCTTGTTGTAGTAAACTCGACTGATCAGAGTTCAGTTCTGGTGAGCAGTACGTCCTCACTATTCCAGTCTAGTGATATGTTTTGTGTGTGTGTGTGTGTGTGTGTGTGTATGGGTTTGTAGTATAATAACTCGCTCTATCTCTCTGCCAGTGCTGCTTTAATTTAGGTGTCTTATAGATAGCTAATCAATGTACGGTTGCATAAACAAGCAACATCTGAATCCAATTAACTGTGAAATTCAGGATGTGCCATATCTATGAAAAAATAAATGTACAGATGTTTAGATCCATGATTCATTTGAATTGTGTTCTCTGTAACGTCACTGTAACGTAACGCTGACGATGTGGTACCCTATGAATAATGTTGCTCTCTAAACGCTTGCTTGTCACTTTTAGTCCAAGCTTTGAAGTTCATAATCCAAAGGTTAAGAAGCTGTTTTGTTCTGCTTATTGTAAATGTTAATCAGGGCTCGTCGAGCATTTCATTACAGTCTCCTGGACAAGAGTACATTTGTACTGTTATTTGTAAAAGTGCCTGATTAAAATGTATTCATAACCGGAACTGCCGTCGTTTTCTCGCACGTTGTTTGTCCTTTCACGGCAGTGACGACGGGTCTGTTTACAAGGCCTACAGCGAAAGAGCACGTACGGTTGGCGATCATGTTCTCTGTTGTCTTTATACGGGTTTTACTTTTCAAACGAATCAAGGCCTTGTTTTTACTGGAAGGCAAAATTTCACCAAATCTCATCATCCAGTCGTATCATAAGGCACAAGGTATCTGACCTTTGAAGCTTGTGGAGAATGGATCAGTAACTAAGCTTGAGAATAAACCGGAGTTTTTGTAAGGAAGCGCCAGATGGAATCGAGATGCAGCAAGTCCATTAGATGAAGTAGTAATGCAGATTTACAGTGTTAACCCCAAAAGAGCGGTTTATTTACACATTAAACATCTGTTCTCTCGATGGCAGTGTACTGTCGATCGTCACAGGGGTTTGTGCAAACTTTGGGCTTTTCTAAGGAGTGGATAATTATTTTAAAAGGAAATGGTTGTATGGCGAGGTTGAATTTACTTAAAGAAACACATTGTCGTTTACATAAAAGACAACAGTATTAATAATAATAATAGTTATTATTATTGGATATGATGGGTTAGTGTACCCCGCCTTGTGCCCGATGCCTCCTGGGATAGGCTCCAGGTTCCCCCGTGACCCTGAACAGGAGTAAGCGGTTGAAGATGGATGGTTGGATGGATGGGTTAGTGGTAAGCATGTTTGCTTCGCACTTCCTGGGCTAGAGGTTTGATTCCTGCCTCCGCCCTGTGTGCACAGAGTTTGCATGTTCTCCGCATACTTCAGGGGTTTCCCCCGGGTACTCCAGTTTCCTCTCCCAGTACACAGGCGTGTTGTATGCTGATTGGCATTTCCAAATTGTCCATAGCGTGTGAATGTTCTTGAATTCCTCCTTGGGGATCAATAAAGTATCTATCTGTCTGTCTGTCTGTCTGTCTCTGTATGTCTATCTTTCTGTCTTTCTGTCTATCCATCTGTCTATCCATCTATTTGTCTGTCTATCCATCTGTCTATCTATCTATATCTCTGTCTATCTACAGTGCCTTGCGAAAGTATTCGGCCCCCTTGAACTGTTCGACCTTTTGCCACGTTTCAGGCCTCAAACATAAAGAT
>JAFFST010050597.1:26522-48088 GCA_022414735.1 Noturus placidus | reverse complement strand
AACACTTTTTCACACCACTGTATCTATCTATCTATCTGTCTGTCTGTCTGTCTGTCTGTCTATCTATATCTCTGTCTGTCTATCTATCTATCCAGAAACATTGGGAAAACACCCAGACTTACAAATGTCAGCACTGTGTGAATTCTGGCTCTGACCTTGACATCACTCCAGCTCATAATTTGTCTCAGCTAGAGATGCGCTTTGATGGGATTTTGCGTGTGCATCATTGTTTTTGCACAATGATTTAAAAATAAATAAATATTTATAAATATTTTCCAAAAACTAGTATTCTTATATATTTAAACCTCCTTAACCCAGATCAGGCCGTTATATTAATACTAGTGTAAATACATCACACCGCTTCATATCCCACTCATACGACTTTTGTGTTGCACCCTGGGAAATCATTTTCCTGACTCACCCCACTAGCCTCAACCAGGTGCCCTGTGATCCTTTCTGGCAAGCTTTCAAAAAAACAAATAGTGTGCTCCTACTGGTACCTGCATCTGTATTCATATTCAGTGACATCCACCGTGCTTACTTAAGTATTGAGAAATCTGCTATAAAGTGTCATCCTTCCTTTATGAGGTGCATTTACAGTATACCATATACCTATATCTATACACGGTATACCTATATCTACTTCTCATAGGACCGTTGAATTGAGTGCTTATCAACTCTGATAGTCCATGTGCATTCAAAACTCTTATGAAGCACCATTCCAATACACCTTACTTATGAAGCCCATATGGCAGCCAAATAAACGATTTTAATGCCCTCAAACTTTATAAATTTTATGACGCACTCTGTATACATTCTCACTAACTTTCTCAAAATGTCATGAAAAATAAATATTAAAATGAACAAAATAAAATAACACCTAATAATCTGTTACATACACACACACAGACACACAAACACACACAAATCTCAGTCAACCCCTAGTGATAATTAAGGGTCCTTCTCTCTTCAATCATACAAAGCCTCATATAAATTAAATTCAAATCTATCCAATGCACTGGCACCCTGTCCAGGGTGTACCCCGCCTTGTGCCCGATTGGATGGATGGATGGATGGATTATTAGATGGATGGATGGATTGGATGGGATGGATGGATTGGATGGGATGGATGGATGGATTGGATGGATGGATGGATGGGATGGGATGGATGGATGATGGATGGGATGGATTGGATGGATGGATGATGGATTGGATGGATTGGATGGATGGATTGGATGGATGGATGGATTGGATGTATGGAATGGATGGATGGATGATGGATGGGATGGATTGATTGGATGGATGGAATGGATGGGATGGATTGGATGGATGGGATGGATGGATGGATGGATTGATGGGATGGATTGGATGGATGGAATGGATGGATTGGATGGATGGATGGATGATAGATGGATGGGATGGATTGGATGGATGGAATGGATAGATTGGATGGATGGATGGATGGGATGGATTGGATGGATGGATGGATGGATTGGATGGATTGGATGGAATGGATGGGATGGATTGGATGGGATGGATGGATGGATGATGGATTGGATGGATGGATGGATGGATTGGATGGATGGGATGGATTGGATGGATGGATGATGGATGGGATGGATTGGATGGATGGAATGGATGGATTGGATGGATGGGATGGATTGGATGGATGGATGGATGGATTGGATGGATGGATGGATTGATGGGATGGATTGGATGGATGGATGATGGATGGATGATGGATGGGTGGATGGATTGGATGGAATGGATGGATGGATTGGATGGATTGAATGGATGGATTGGATGGATGGATGGATGGATGGATTGGATGGATGATGGATGGATGGATGGGTGGATGGATGGATTGATGGGATGGGATTGATGGATGGAATGGATGGATTGGATGGGTGGATAGATGGATGGATGGATTGGATGGAATGGATGGATTGATGGGATGGATTGGATGGATGGGTGGATGGATGATGGATTGGATGGATGGAATGGATGGATGATGGATGGATGGGATGGATGGATGGATTGGATGGATGATGGATTGGATGGATTGGATGGATGGATGGATTGATGGGATGGATTGGATGGATGGATTGGATGGATGGATGGATGATGGATAGGTGGATGGATGGATGGATTGGATGGATGGATTGGATGGATGATGGATTGGATGGATTGGATGGATGGATGGATGGATTGATGGGATGGATTGGATGGATGGAATGGATGGATTGGATGGATGGATGGATGATAGATGGATGGGATGGATTGGATGGATGGAATGGATGGATGGATGATGGATGGATGGGATGGATTGGATGGATGATGGATGGATGGATGGATGGATTGGATGGATGGATTAGATGGATGGATAGATGGATTGGATGGATGGATGGATTGATGGGATGGATTGGATGGATGGATGGATGGATTGATGGGATGGATTGGATGGATGGATTGGATGGATGGATGGATGGATGGATGGATTGGATGGATGGAATGGATGGATGGATGGATGGATGGATGATGGATTGGATGGATGGAATGGATGGATGATGGATGGATGGATGGATGGATGGATTGGATGGATGGATGATGGATGATGGATGGATGGATGGACGTTCCTTCAATAATTTTACAGTAAATGTTCAATTCCCAGGTGAAAGACACACAAGATGCAGAAGACATCTGTTTAAGTTAGCAAATGTATAGTGTTTTATTACCTTTATTTTTCTGAGTGGATGTCAATGCAGGTGTTTAGCACAATGGAAAAATATCATGCATCTCTCTTTCTCCAACAGCATCGGACTTCCCACACTGCTCCATGTAAAGTACAGGTCTGTTATTTCAGCTGTTCACGGAGAAAAGCATTCAAATCAGGGGATGTTCATTGTACAACGGAAAACAGTGCAAAGCTCTCGACTTGTGTGACTAATTTATTATTGTTCAATCCTGATGGATTTCACCTTCTGCAGTATGTACAGCGCCGTTTCAATTGGCTTTTACTGAAAAATACATCAAGCGTTGCATCTAGGTTGCAAAGCAACACCAGGTTCGCTCGACGTGTTGGACTTGATGTTAATGATGAAACGTGTACTCTGAAATGCAAATCATGACCCAGCCATGGAGCCGTGAATCAAGTGCTGTTCCAAAAATAAATAAATAAATAAATAAACACAGATGCATCTAGACCCAAGTGAACAGTAAATATAACGTGGCCAGGCCTTGTCCCAGTCTTTCAGATCTTAGTGCTAAAAGGTCAGGTAAGGGGAGACATTTAAATCAAGAACAAACTAACATTACATCATCCGTTGGCACCAGTGCTATTCCTTGATGAGGCGAAGCTGAAGCAGAACGTGATTTGAGTCAGCTCAGGTTCAATTGCGTCAGAATGTATAACCTGCAAGAAGTCCTGCGATCTACTGTAGTACTGTTCGTGAGAACATTCGAGGAGTTCCAATTCCAGCACCTTTAATAAACTATAACGAGGATACACTCAGAGGTTTTTGGTGTGATTTGAAAGCGCGGTAACCTTCACCAAAATTGCCGATTATACCTTACATTTAGAAAGAGAAAAAAAAAATAAACAACCCAGGGATTAGACATGTAACCAAATATGAATAGTTTATTTGGAATGAACAGATAATGTGTTCTCAAACTCAGACACAAATACAGATTAGAATACGAAGGTGCACAAGCATGTGTTCTGAACAAAGACTATGGACAAGTGGCACTTTGGTTGTGTTTACATTCATTCATCCTTAGTAACTGCCTGATCAGTCACTATCCATCCATCCATCTTCTATCGTTTACTCCTTTATCAGGGTCATGGGGAACATTGAGTCTATCCCAGGGAGCACAAGGCGGGGTACACCCTGGACAGAGTGCCAGTCCATCACAGGGCACAATCACATACACACTCACACACCCATTCATACACTACGGACACTTTAGACACGCCCATCAGACTACCGTGCATGTCTGTGGACTGGGGGAGGAAACCGGAGTACCCGGAGGAAACCCCCGACGCACGGCGAGAGCATGCAAACTCCGCCCACACAGGGCCACGGTGGGAATCGAACCCCCGACCCTGGAGGTGTGAGGTGAACGTGCCACCGTGCGCCCCAATTAGTCTACTAGTTTGTTTATATTTTGGGAAATGGTTTGTTGGAAAATATTCGTTAGGTATTAAAACAAATATGAACTACATTAAATATATCCTTAGTTGTTATGAACAATTATGAACTCGAGTGAAGTAGCTGAGGTTGAGGAACTGTCAGAGCCAGTATTCTCACACCATGCTGTTATCCAGTGTTCCTGCAGCCATAGAGGTAGGGGTCATCTTTAATTAAAAAGAAAAGGAAAAAAAGAAAGCCTTTCGATGAAGTCACACTGACTCAAGGTTAAAACCGAATACAGGCACAGAACTGGATAATGGCATTAAGTTACACCCCTATATCTGATTCTGAAGTTCTAAGTGAGAACTCAATCTTTCTACAACTAATCCAGTTCTACAGCGTGTTAGTCGTCATGACGATCACGTTCAGAGATACGTAACATACCTAAATAACCCGATACCTTTCAGGGATCATGCTTCGAAGACATCCGAAACCCCTTCTGACTGGTCACAGTAAAGGTTCGACGTTTTACTCTGTCGTTCCATAGAGCTTTCGTGCCCCCTTTCTGAATGAGACTGGCATAGCGCTGCAGATATAATGACAATACCGACTGGTGGAGTTTAATAGCTTTAACAGAGAAAGGCTGTTGGGTCTTATGTCTCATATTTAAAAAAGACTCTTTCATAACGAGTCAGACCGAGCTTGGCTGGCGAGAACAGATGGTATTTCGAATCAACGAGTGTCCAACAATGTGTTCAGAGGACTGAATCTTGTGTATTAAAAGTGGGATTGTGTGTTTCAAATTTACAAAGCTGGCACAAGCAGGAATAAAAAACAAAAAAACCCTCCTGAATATTCTGTGTGTGTGTGTGTGCAAAATAGCTGAGAATATCCGTAATGAAAATGCGACATTGTATACCTGCAGTCAACCCTTTGCATTCTTCCTGAGATCCTGGCAATTTAAAATGTTGTGTCTTCCTACTTCAACCACCCCCCCCCCCTCCTTCCAGAAAACCCTCCAGAGAGATTCTGCTATTCCTTCTGTCTTTTTTTTCTTCTTCTATGTTCTGTTTTCTCCCCAGTCTTGCTCTTCAAGGTCTTGTCAGGCCACTTGCGTGACTAGAGGGAGTGGAAAAAAAGTGAGTCTTCAAAACCCCATTGGCACGCGAGCCTGATCTATTTTTGAAGCACACTCCCTTTTTTTTTCCCCCTCAACGTAAGACGCCGAGAAAAAAAAAAACACCAGCCATGGGCGAAGAGAGCCAGTGGTGGAGATGAAGGGGTCTGGTTCCCATTTTCAGGCTGCCCTGCCTCCCTGGTTTACGCTGCCAGAGAGCGAGTACGCCACAGCGGTGGGGAGACGAAGGCCACCGTGACTCCGGCTCCATCCCTACCGCTCAGCCTCTGTCACTTAACAGACACCCAGGGCTGCTTCTCATTAGTGTTCCCAGCTGCTCAATCCTCAAGCTTCCACGGTTTGCACTATTTTGATTAATCTCTCTGCTCTGCCTAGCCGTTTTTGTTCCTCATGTCCGCCATGATGGAACCATTGCGCTACCTCATTCTCGCCTCATTCAGTCTGGCTCAGAAGCCAGGCCCGAAAAGCTGGCCATGCTTAATTGAACAAGAAGAAACCTGGTTTCTTGGAGGCTTTTACACCGAATTGCACGCAGTACGTTCTAGATGCCTTGTTTTGGTAAATCAGTCTTGCTGACAGAATGAAATGTTCTTCAGCTGGCTAGTCATCATTAGCTCTGAAAAGTCTTCAGAGATGCCATTGCTTAGTCAAAATACTGGCAAAGCAAGGCTAGGATTGAAACTGAACCGAATTAATCAGTACCGTTTAGGCTTCTTAGTGGTTACGCCATTTATACGCCTACGCTGCCTCGGCCGATCAATCACACCTTATTATGAAAGCAAACCGAAAACCCCAAACAAATCCGTACGATGAAGTAATTGATTAAAAGTTTTTGGCGAGGTTTTTCATTTTTATTATTGTTATTTTTTTAAACCGTGGTATTTACAGAACAATTTACAGCCTTCAAATACACGCCATCAAATACAACCAAACCGCCAAATCCTATTCACAATGTGTATTTAACTCTTACTCGTCTCATCCATTTCATCCTACTTCACTTTCGATGACGTACTACAGCGGCCGCGATGCCAGAAATTCTACTTGGGCTGAGTCGAATGTTTATGGAAGGTATTTTGGTTTATTCAAATGTTTCATAAACCGAGACTCTTCTACTGAAAACAGAGGCTTTGACTTTCAGAAGTTGACGCGCACACTGTCTCAAGACGTCTTGCGTAAACTCATGACACAGGTTCCTGTGAAAGGACCTGTGAAAGGATAGAACCGTGTCCACTTTGTTTTGGGTTAGGTTTTTTTTTCACAGAACCTCAAAAATCAACACGGCAGTCACGAGGCGAAACGCTGTTTATAACCTCGGCTCTCATCTCGTGGCCTGCCATGCTTGCCACTCTGCATGTTTATTTTTCAGACAGACTGATCGATGACGGCAGACACGGCATTTCCGTTACTGTTCTCATGAGATCGCGGGACCTTCTCGTCGAGGATGCCTGGACAAACTTTTAAACAATGACAGACTCGTGTGTTTAAATAGCAACCTGTGAACATGTTTGATTGATTTAGCTGCTACCTGTGGACCTGCACCAACTCTCAGTATATCTATATATCAACTTGTGGCAGGAGATGAAAACAAATCTTCGAGTGGAACAGAATAAATAATCCAGAAGAAATAAAAAAATCATTTAAATTAAGTATTTAAGGCTCGTTAGTTCAGAAAGTCTCTCAAAAATTTAAAATAAGCTTGTTTTATTTTCTTTCTTTTTTTTTGTCACACTGTTATTCTTGAGTAGCGACTCTGTTGTTCTAACCTCATCAGCACAAGTCCTGGTTATTCTCTTTAGGTTTCCATCTCAGTGGTTCTCTGGCTGTTGTACTGGCCCGGCCTCTGGGGATGGATAGAGAATGAGATTGATGGAGTGAATACAGACATCTTCCAGCTTCTCCACAGCACAGAGGAATGAGTAGACAGCCAATGAGAGAAGATTTGGTATGTTCTCTTTTCTGGGACCATGTGTCTTGTAGAGGGGAGGACACTAAATAACCTGACAAACTAATCATCTAGTGTGCTAGACGTTTGAGTCAGAGACTGGAGTCACAGCTTAATACTCCAACGTTCTCTGAACACTCCGTGGTGTACGTTGTCATTTTATTTTATAAATATTATGATATTTATTCATCATCCAATCCAAGCGTGCCAATCCATTCACCCTGCTACTATAGTTTTAATTATTATGAGCTTATGGTGAATATAAAATGATTTCTAGTTCTAGTTCTAGTTTGCATGTTCTCCCCGTGTGTCGGGGGTTTCCTCCGGGTACTCCGGTTTCCTCCTCCAGTCCAAACACATGCATGGTAGTCTGATTGGCATGTCTAAAGTGTCCGTAGTGTATGAATGGGTGTGTGAGTGATTGTGCCTGCGATGGATTGGCACACTGTCAATCCTTGGGATAGGGATAGGCTCCCTGAGATAGGCTCCCCGGGGACAGGTTCCCCGTGACCCTGAAGGAGAAGCGGTATAGAAAATGGATGGATGTTAGGTGAAGAAGCCTTGGAGTGCAGTTCTTCCCAAAGGTTTTCAGTGGGGTTGAGGTCAGGGCTCTGTGCAGGATACTTGAGCTCTTCCAGTTCAACCTTTGCAAACCATGTCTTCATGGAGAACAGGCGCATTGTCATGCTGGAACAAGTTTTAGCCCCTTAGTTACATTTACATTTATACATTTATTCATTTAGCAGACGCTTTTATCCAAAGCGACTTACAAATGAGACACACTCACACACCAATGGTAGCAGAGCTGCATGCAAGGTGCTAGCTTGCCATCGGGGGCAACTTAGGGTTCAGTGTCTTGCCCAAGGACACTTTGGTATGTGGAGTCACGTGGGCCGAGAATCGAACCGCCAACCCTACGATTAGTGGACACCCCGCTCTACCACCTGAGACACAGCCGCCCCAGATATCCACAAACCTGTGGACATATAGTGTTCTTTGACACCTCAGGTTTAAGATTGCATAAACATAACATTTCACCCACAAACGCAAGGAAATGTTTTTTTTTTTTAATCTACTTTCTAATCTCTCATAGGCTACATTCATGCAAAGATCCTGAAGTGTAAAGTCCCAGTTTAACAAACACAGTGGTCCAAACAGACAATCTTTAAGAAACTAAACAGTGCTAGCGAAGTGGGATTTCCTCACACAATGAATGTCACGCTTTGACCAAGATTTTGGATGCTGATAGGTCTAATCAGTTCAATTTGTAATTAAACACTGGCTGTCAAAAAAGCCCATATTGCATTTGCATCACATTTGGAATGAAATGTAATTTCCTCCCTTTTTTTTCTCTCCACATTTGGCTGTAATCAGGATCTAAAATGCTCAAACTTTACTTGTGGTTGCGATTCATGCAAATGCGAAACACATTTCAGTGCAGGAAAGTCTGTGGCTTCCAGAAAAATAATGAATAAATAAATAATCATATATATAAAATATAGTAGAAAGCGTCACAATTTGACCATTTTAAAGGGGATCATAATCGCATAATGAGAAATATTAGATAAGTTCGCCTATATTTTAAAGATATATTAACTATTTCTTTTATGTCAGCTATTCAGAGTCGCTAATCATGCTTTTATTTCCGTCCACGAGTCACACTTGCACTCAAAATAATGCGTTCCACGATGGTTCTACCTGAAACGTTCTCTGAAACAACCATCCATCCATCCATCCATCCATCCATCTTCAACCGCTTGCTCCTTTTCAGAGTCACAGGGAACCTGGAGTCTATCCCATTGATCTGAAATCCCCCAGAAGGACATGGTGAAGAATTATGACGGCTGATAGGAGGAATATTTTTTATAGTCTTGTCTTTCTTATTTCTTCTTTTCTTTCACGAACTAGACAGACTGACCGTATAGGAATCTTAACGAGCAACAGACACTGGTGAGCTGTATGTATTTATATATTTATTTATTTATTTATTTATTTATTTATTTATATTTCTCATGTAGCCTGCTAGTGAACAGCTTTTGGCTGACAGACGTGACAGAGTGTCTCCCTACAGGGTGTCCAGTCAACACTCCCACCCTTACATTTCAAGCATAAGGTCTGCCCAGTTTTTATATTCATATTCCGTACCACAAGCTTCTTATTCTTTATTATGTGGAATTTTCTTGGCAAACCTTTCTGTGAGTATGAGTGAACGTCTTGCTGAAAAGATCTTGGACTCTGTCTTTATATCATGTTGCACTGGCACCTGCTCTCTCCCTCGGGCCAGTCCTCTCCTGCAGTGCCCTGGTTAGCTGTTAAGGACATGCCAATGGTGATGTTAATTGTTCAAGATCTAAATATGTTGGGGGTTTTTTTTATGATCATTGGGGAACCTGAATTTCCATCCCTCTTTGTGGTTACTTAGTAAATGTTGCAGATACACAATCTTGCATTAGGACTGAAGGTAGCATTGCGCAACATAAAAGGTTACACCCAAGTGTAGGGCAGTCACGTGTTTGAATCCTAATGATGTCACCACCATAGATGGCCATGATCTCTAGGTAGGCGGGACGGCTTACTCTCTGTCCCCTGTCGGTCACAGTGACGGTAGCCAATCATGGGCATCTCTGAGTTTAGGACTTTCCTCTGAGCGTGTTGCTTCATTGCCATGTGATGCATTCTACAATTAATATTTATTTATCCTTTTTAATCACTGACTGACTCACTGACTGACTCACTGACTGACTCACTGACTGACTCACTGCTGACTCACTGACTGACTCACTGCTGACTCAGTGACTGACTCACTGACTGACTCACTGACTGACTCACTAACTGACTCACTGCTGACTCACTGACTGACTCAGTGACTGACTCACTACTGACTCACTGACTGACTCACTGCTGACTCCCTGACTGACTCACTGACTAACTCAGTGACTGACTCACTGACTGACTCACTGACTGACTCACTGACTGACTCACTGCTGACTCACTGCTGACTCACTGACTGACTCACTGACTGACTCACTAACTGACTCACTGCTGACTCACTGACTGACTCAGTGACTGACTCACTACTGACTCACTGACTGACTCACTGCTGACTCCCTGACTGACTCACTGACTAACTCAGTGACTGACTCACTGACTGACTCACTGACTGACTCACTGACTGACTCACTGCTGACTCACTGCTGACTCACTGACTGACTCACTGACTGACTCACTAACTGACTCACTGCTGACTCACTGACTGACTCAGTGACTGACTCACTACTGACTCACTGACTGACTCACTGCTGACTCCCTGACTGACTCACTGACTAACTCAGTGACTGACTCACTGACTGACTCACTGACTGACTCACTGACTGACTCACTGCTGACTCACTGCTGACTCACTGACTGACTCACTGACTGACTCACTAACTGACTCACTGCTGACTCACTGACTGACTCAGTGACTGACTCACTACTGACTCACTGACTGACTCACTGCTGACTCCCTGACTGACTCACTGACTAACTCAGTGACTGACTCACTGACTGACTCACTGACTGACTCACTGACTGACTCACTGCTGACTCACTGCTGACTCACTGACTGACTCACTGACTGACTCACTAACTGACTCACTGCTGACTCACTGACTGACTCAGTGACTGACTCACTGCTGACTCACTGCTGACTCACTGCTGACTCACTGACTGACTCACTGCTGACTCACTGACTGACTCAGTGACTGACTCAGTGACTGACTCACTGCTGACTCACTTACTGACTCACTGACTGACTCACTGACTGACTCAGTGACTGACTCACTGCTGACTCACTGACTGACTCACTGACTGACTCAGTGACTGACTCACTGCTGATCCACTGCTGACTCACTGCTGACTCACTGCTGACTCACTGACTGACTCCCTGCTGACTCACTGACTGACTCAGTGACTGACTCACTGCGGATTCACTGCTGACTCACTGCTGACTCACTGCTGACTCACTGACTGACTCACTGACTGACTCACTGCTGACTCACTGCTGACTCACTGACTGACTCACTGACTGACTCACTGCTGACTCACTGACTGATTCACTGACTCACTCACTGACTGACTCACTGACTCAATCACTGACTGACTCACTGACTCACTCACTGACTGACTCATTGACTCACTGACTGACTCATTGACTCACTGACTGACTCACTGACTTACTACTGACTCACTGGCAGACTCACTGCTGACTCACTGACTGACTCACTGCTGACTCACTGACTGACTCACTGCTGACTCACTGACTGACTCACTGACTGACTCACTGACTGACTCACTGCTGATTCACTGCTGACTCACTGGCTCACTAACGGACTCACTGCTGACTCACTGACTGAATGAATGAATATGATCTTTATATCTTTATATTCATATAAAATCACACATTCTTCTGATTTTATGAAAGCAACCGAAGACCCAAGCACTACGTTCTTAGAAAAAGGTTCCTTTAAGATTTTTGAATATAGTTAAGGCTTCATAGCTTTGAGTGAAAAGTTTGCGGGTTCTCGGAGGACAAGTGGAAAACCCCTTGAAGGTTCTAGATAACCTCCACGCGGTGTCACTGTGTTTGTGTGGTAAGATTTCAGATGTTTCTTTTACAATAACAAATAACTATTATTTTTTATCCGAAATGACTCACAAGTGAGGAAGAATACAATCAAAGCACAGAGCTGAGCAGTTGATGGTTTATGTGTTTACGGACCCAAACGTGCATTCTAACTCAAACCCATCAGCAAGAAACCAGAACTGTTGAGCTTCTACATCCCACCAGAGTCGAACCATCACGGACTGAAAAAAAAAACTGCACGATGGGCATTTTAAACCTTATCAAGCGGTACAGCGCTCTCAGGAACGCCATTTTGTTCCGCGTGAGTTACTTTCGCTCTGATCTCTTTTTAATCTTTCCTAATGAAGTTGTCAGCTATCCACAGCTTTTAATCTCTTCGGCTGTGATCAACTGTTACCAATTAGCATTCATGCTTTAGCATGCTCTGGCAGAAATAGCTATAAATCAGAACTGACTGCTTTACTGCCAAATTCACACAGAACCATTTTCGCTACGATGCAAGGCAACTGTATACCCTTAAAGAATGTACATCTGCTCCATTTTTAGAGCGCACCATGTCTGGTACAATGTCAACATTTTTATACCCGTTTAAGGGCTGTTTCTAACTAGAGGCTAGAATTAAAGATTAAGACCCCAAACTGGAGGCCTGGTACATGTTAAAACACTTAATGGCATCTTTTGATTTACTGAAGGATGTACTAAATGCCAACACCGCCTTCCTGTGAGTGTGATTTCAGGCATGCTCAGTCGCTGCCGTTTCTTTCGGGTGTCTTAAGATGACTGGTTTATGGACGCCTGGCTTTTAGGAGTGTGGTTTCTCCCACTGTTCTTCAGCGAGAAGGAAAAGCAGGCAGGGTGGGCCACTGGGAGAGCACACATGAAGGCTTTAGAGGAAGGCTAGACGCTTTAGCATTAGCTTTCTACAGACCCTTACAGAGCAATCCTTTCTAAGTTGTGGTCCTAATGTATGGAATCGCTCAACCAACACTACGCTAACACCATTAACCAAACGGAGGTGGCTGGAGATGGATTTTCCATGTGAATATACTGTAGAACGTGGTGTCTCAGTCATAGCCCCGAATATGACCGGGGGTACAGTGAATCAAAACGGGAACGAGGAACGTTGCATTAAAGTTGCGGGTAAAATTTGGTTTCACGTTACTAACAAAAGAACTACACACACCTCGGTCATGTTGATCAATCGATCTCCTGCACACTTGTGCTTACACGGCCGATTTCAGAGGTTTTGCTGACACTTTCTGAAGCCAGGAAATGTAATATGTCTATAAATAGTTGAGAGTACAGTACTGTCAGCCTTAATTTGCAGAGCCCTAGCAGTATATCTATTCATTTCCATGAAGTTATGTGAGAACTTTTTAATTATGCGGCATATGCAACTCTGTGGTTTCTGTCACTGCGGATAGAATCGGCTCATTAACGTGCACGTAGATACCCGAACCTTCTCTTATACCTACCATCAGTAACTTACAGTAAAAATAACACCGTTCTGTCTATCTCTGTTGGTTTTTTTTTTTTCCTCTGTGTTTAATAGAATTTATTCATTTGTTGATCTTCAGTAAAGTTATTGCGATCTATACGTTCATTCATTCACACTTAGGGGCAACTCAGTCGAGTCAATCCAGCTGCTGAAATGTTTTTGGGAGGTGGGACGTATAAAAACCATATGTATTGAGCCGTTTCTGTGAACGTCCCAAATGATCATTTGGTTTAAACAAACTTTAAATCCATTATTAACTAGATCCCTAGTTAGGTAGGTGACCTTATCTTAGTATAGAAGGCATCATACCATGGCTGGGTTTATTCTTAAGAACGTCAATTAGGGGCGGGTGTGGTAGAGCGGGTTGTCCACTAATCGTAGGGTTGGCGGTTCGATTCCCGGCCCACGTGACTCCACATACCGAAGTGTCCTTGGGCAAGACACTGAACCCTAAGTTGCCCCCGATGGCAAGCTAGCACCTTGCATGCAGCTCTGCTACCATTGGTGTGTGAGTGTGTCTCATTTGTAAGTTGCTTTGGATAAAAGCGTCTGCTAAATGAATAAATGTAAACGTAATGAACCCCAAGTTTCCCCCAATGGCAAGTTAGCACCTTGCATGTCAGCTCTGCCCCCATTGGTGTGTGAGTGTGTGTGTGAATGGCTGAATGAGACACTTTGGATAAAAGCGCTATATAAGTGCAGACCATTTACCAATAAACTGTTAATATTTGCACACTCATGAGGTAGGCTAGGCTAACATCAGGTCCAGTTTTTCACCATTAACGTTACATTCATCCTCCTGAGGCGTTCGTTGGACCCCCCTAAAATGCTCTTCTATTTTTCATATTTATCTACAAGAGCCAAAATGCCAAGGAAGCACAGGCGTGAGGTAGGAAGTGTTGGTGTAATATCAAGAGAATCCAAAAGATGTTCAGAGGATACAAAGGTTACAAAGACAAATTGTGGGCATTGAGTTTATAGAGGATTTATTGTACGCTCTAGAATCTGGGATGAAACCCATGTCATTTTATTTTTTTCGTTATTAATACACAGTATTAATAATATCATATTCGGGTGCTAGTGCATGTCTCAAATGAATCCATGCAATAACTGAAAGTAGAAAGAAGGACCACACATGAAACTTTTTCCATCCTAGCTTCCTACTTGACCAACTACAATTCTCCATGATGGGTTTTCACACCCTGTCACTTCCATGTCTCGTCCCTGAGTTCGGTGACTCCTACACTTTACACTCACGTCTTCAGCTAGAGGGATCGACCTTTCAGTGCCAAGCAGGATTCCCAGAGCCTACACCCAAGCTCTCTGAATTCTTTCCATCTTCTACAATCCCTTCTAAAGCCACAACCGATTAATAGAAAGCACCTCCAACCTTTTTCTTTTTTCCCCCACTGGCTTTACACAATCACCTAATTCTTACTTTTATGTTCACAGCGGCGGATGAAATCATGTCGGAGACTCTTGATCTAGTGTTAATGAAACTGTAGATTTCCACGTCTATAGATTAATGTTATTCATGAAGGGTCCCCTTGGCAGCAAACAGAATATGTTATTAGAACAAAGGATTTGTAAGGTTCTAAGGACATTAGGACGTAACATGATTGCAGAAGTGTAGCTTTTGTAATGTAAACACATCCTCTGCAACAATAAAGATCTCACAACGTTCCACAAAAACTCGTGGTGGATCCACGGACTATCCTGAGAACAGTCAGCATGAAGGGGTTAACTGAGCATAGCCAGGCCACATGTTTTTGGGAGGTGAGAAGAAGCCGCAACACTCCAGACAGACATTTCAATGTTCACGGAACAGACAGAAAATCTACGAGTTTGAAAGTTCTCATGACAAGAAGTTAAACAATTGTGCGATTTTACATTTTACTCTTGGTGGGTGGGTGGGTGGGTTCGGGGGGATACCACTTTCATCCACACGAGTATTCTGGGAAATAAACGCAGTCAAATCGACGCGGAACAAATGAAATCAGAAGTGAACGGGGTCTTTACTCATTTCTGATCACATCTACTCCGATGTTCATCACATCAAATACCCGTGTTGTCTGATGTTCGTATAAATATACCTCTTGACCCACATGTGCTTGATTTCTAAATCAATAACGTCATTCGAATGATTTCCCTGCGTCATAACCGACAACAAAAACACCATTACTGCAGTAGCGATAAAACTAAAACTAGCACTGCAAGCCTTCATCACCATGATTATTTTCTCTGACAGCTTGCCAGTGGTGTATTATTAGAGCAAGATGATGAAATAAAGGCCAGATACAAAGTTTTTACAGCTATTACTGCCACTTTGGAGTTCAGTGATGTGTGTGTGTGTGTGTGTGTGTGTGTGTGTGTGTACAGGAGAAAAAGCCAGCAGTGATATACACAGTGAAGTTCTCAAACGCAATACAGTTGCATTGTAATAGATCGGATATGCATCCAGTGTCGTAGCACATATGAAATGGACTCCAATCTCTTAAGGAAGAAAATCAGATTTGGTCATACTGCAGCAGTGGTTAGGTAAATGATGGACCAGGTGAGAAACTGGGACTGTCAAAACCTGGAACTGTTCTATATTGGAAAACAAGGTTATTCTAGCATCCCAGTTCCTAAGTGTAACTTACACTGGGGATAATGGGAATCCTGGCGATACTGTGGCCCCACCACTCTGTTGAAAAAAACTAATCCAACCACTTTCTAAATACATCCACAATCATGGACGACATACTCATGCAGTTTGTTTCTCAGGATTCCGGCTGTGAAAAAAACTTTATCACATGATCACATTATCATATCATCAATTCATTCATTATCATCTAGTGCAGGGGTCTTCAACGTTTTCCAGGCCAAGGACCCCCACACTGATGGCGAGATGGATCGGGGACCCCCTTAATTATATATATTGTATGAAATTGTGTTATATCAAACTGGTACCAAAACTTTCGCGACCCCCATGCAGTATCTCCGCGGACCCCCTAGGGGTCGCGGACCCCCTGTTGAAAACCTCCGATCTAGAATGTATACCAGCTGTTGCTGTAACGGCTACTTTTATTAGCTCACACTCTTAACTTTCTTCTTCATTATATGGCTGTGACTCAGGTGGTAGAGCGGGATGTCCACTAATCATAGGGTTGGCGGTTCGATTCCCGGCCCACGTGACTCAACGTACCGAAGTGTCCTTGGGCAAGACACTGAACCCCAAGTTGCCCCCGATGGCAAGATAGCACCTTGCATGTCAGCTCTGCTACCATTGGTGTGTGAGTGTGTGTGTGTGAATGGGTGAATGAGACACCGTGTAAAGCGCTTTGGATAAAAGCGCTATATAAGTGCGCCATTTACTGTACTATATATATTGTTTTTCTTAGTATGTGAGACATACGTGCTAGATTTTCAAATGTTTTCCTCTACAGAGTAAATTGGATAATTTAATTGACACAATATTTCTAACAGTTGAAGGTACAAAATATATTTATTGCAACAAAAATGTTTGTTGGTCGCATATGCATTCATCCCCCCGGTCAATTCTCTACTTCGTAGAAATGCTTTTGGCTGCAATTACAGTTGCAAGTGTTCTGGGATACGTTTCTATCAGAATTGAACATCTGGATCCTGATATTATGGCCATTCTTCTTGGTAAAGGGTCTGTGTATTGCGATCGGATTGAGGTCTGGCGTTTGACGGAGCCTGTTCTAACACATTCAAGTTCTTAGGTTTTGAGTCAATCCAGTGTATCTTTGGCATGATCATCGTCCTATTTCTGAATTTCTCCTAGAACTACCCTGTATCTGGGAACATCTTCCCATACATCTTGCCCTCAACCCTGACCAGTTTCCTCATCCCTGCTGATGAAAAGCATCCTCACGACATGACACTACCGCCACCATGCTTCACTGTGTTTACTGGTGTTCTCAGTTCTTGGTTTGTACCAAGGTCTTATCAAACTAGAGAACCTTTTTCCAAATGACTGCTGAGTTTCCAACATGACGTTTTAATATGTTTATTTCAGTTCCCTGTGGATACTCATAGAAGAAGGGCAGTTTTTATACTTGTTTAGCACCTGTGTGCTCTTTAGCAGGCTCGTATGAAGCACAAAGTAGCCAATTAGCAAGAACGTTACTAGCTAGCTACCAGTAGGATTCATTAGTGCAAAGATATTGTTTTCTTTGTTGGTGAGTCTTCATTGTGAAGCAGTAGTTATGTAGACACATTGTTGTATTGTATAAAAACGTTGTTTTTGTGACTTATCCGTGGTTTATATTTATTTGGCATCCCTGTACTCTGGAAGATTCATACCCAAGCATTCTTTAGCCAAGCTTCTGAACCGTTTTCAATAAAGAAAAGTTGATATTGACTTTTCTAGCAAGTCTACTCTGTGAAGTAGTATCAATTTCGATTGTCCCAATTGACACACTCTTAAGTTCTCTTGATGATTGTGACTGATTGTGACTCTCTCAACCACTAGCATTTGAGATCCATGAATAATCTGTTCCAGCAAATGAAAAAGAGCTGCTGGATACGTCAGCCAACAAGAAACCTCCAGCAGCTCTCGTTAAAAAGACGGGGAAATATGTTCGACGTTAGCACGGTCATTTCAACTGGGACTGCATGTGGCTTGATGTGGATATGGCCATTAAATCGTCAGAATTCCTGCAATATTATTATTATTATTATTATTATTATTATTTTATTTTTTTTACATCATTTCATTGCCATCAGAATAGGAGCAGCTCACAATACAGAAAGAAAAGCAAAACATGCCACCACAGAATGCAACACAGTCGCATAAATGATATGGTGAGACAAGAACTTGATATTCTGTGCAAAAATGAACGATTATTGAGATCAACCCTCAAATTTTTTCTCTTGGCTTGCACAGCCGTTCACCTCACGACGAGGTTAAACTGTAACAGATATTTGAAACAACATCGATAGACCTTTTGACATGCCTGGATATTTGCTCTGAAGAGGGCGGAACGTTGGCGCTAGCGCTCGTACGATATTATATAGCACCCGCTGAATCCTATGAGCGTATGTCTGTTTTGCAACGACACTCAGGCACACATACAAACATATGAGCTCGCGCATGGAAGCCTACATTTCTCTTCCAGCACCCCAGCAAAAAGCAGTAAAGATTTATTGAGCACCTTGGTCTGTGGCCCGTTAAGTGATCCCAGGTTCATGTCAGACACACTCTGAGCTCTCACAGAGCGCTCGTAGAAGTTAGCAAACACGACAGTGCGCACGTGAAGCTGAGACCGAACTACACTCCGTCCCACATCCACCAGGGTTCCTTGGTTTTCCATGGTGTAGCTCAGAAGGGACGATTTGTCCGTAAATGAGAAACCTTTCGAGTCGTCTCAACGTTAAAATCAACAACAAGAAAATCCTCTCGTGAATGTTTGGTTAGCTAGCTAGCTAAGGAAATCTACGACAATATACAGACTCCGATGTTATATTAAATGGGGTTGTGTGTTTTATGAAAAGATTCCATATGAACCGCATACTAGTTCAGAAATTTTTGAATAGCTCAAAGCGCAGAAGTAGTCGCGCGATATTTATACGTCTCAGAACGGGGAAATTCCTGGAAACTTTAGCAGTCAGTGCTCTTGTACGTGTCATTTTAACGACGTATTGAGTTTTCTTAGTAATTTACATGCGCACATGCGTATGATATTCATATTCCTGACATCTTTTTCTTGCATCGTCACAACAATCTTGTTTAATGTCCTAGCTCAGGGGTTCCCAAACTTTTCCAGGACGAGGCCCCCCAAATGGCATTAACATGTGACTGAGGCCCCCTTTTGCAAGATGTCTTTAAAACACATTAAAAGTACAGACTTCTGAATATATCCCCCTTTTATTTATTAAAAATGACATCTTACATGTTTACATTACATTACATTAGGAATTGATTGATTGTGTGTGTGTGTGTGTGTGTGTGTGTGTGTGTGTGGTTGTCTGAGAATGAGAACGAGAAAATCATGTATTTATTTATTTTTCACACCAAATTGTTGAGGCCCCCGGGCGCCCCCTGGCGGCTCCCAAGGGGGCAGCAGCCCCCATGTTGAAAACCACTGGCCTAGCTAACCAAACTCTAGACCACGGTTATTAGCTAGCTTATGCTTGGCGTCTATATTTCCTATTTACATACCAACAATTGACCTCCTTTATCAATTGTTGCTATTCCTTTGCCTTAATTGAACGCCTAGTCTTACTTGTCTTATTTTATGGATGTGCTATGGGTTGCTTTTATTACTATGACACCTGAGTTTCATAAAGATTCCGCTAAATTCTTGTGCGCGTACAAGCAAATAATAACCCGATTAAAACCTATAAATGTATACGAGCTTAGGCGCTTTCGTAGGAAGTGAAGAGTTTTCCCAACAACTTAACTGGATTTTCACGAATACCAAATCTGTCCTGTGTAAATACATCCATCCATCCATCCATCCTCTACCGCTTACTCCTTTATCAGGGTCACGGGGAACCTGGAGTCTATCCCAGGAGGCATCGGGTACAAGGCGGGGTACACCCTGGACAGAGTGCCAGTCACAGGGCACAATCACAAACACACTCACACGCTATGGACACTTTAGACACAACAATTAGTCTACCATGCATGTGTTTGGACTGGGGGAGGAAACCGGAGTACCCGGAGGAAACCCCCGACACACGGGGAGAACATGCAAACTCCACACACACACATGGCCCTGGCGGGACTCGAACCCTGGACCCTGGAGGTGTGAGGCGGACGTGCTAACCACTAAGCCACCGTGCGCCCCCTGTGTAAATACAAATGATTTAAAAATAATTTAAAAAATGAATCCAGTTTATAAATGAGGCTCATTGTTCTCACTAATTTAATCATTTGAACAGCGTGTGGCATGTTCGTGTGATCGTCCCATGTCGAAAGATTTCACAAGTTCTACTGGAATACACATTACACACTCGTATCTATGGCCTGTTTATTTTCTTTTGGCAGATGAAGGAAAAACAGCAAGAAATGGAAGGTGAATAACAATTTTTGGCGTACATGTGGATGGAAAACATAACGTGAGAGGCTGAAATTTCCATTACAAAGCTTTTTTGTTTTTTTTCTGATGCAGGAATTAACACGAGTCCTGTGATATTTTCAACACCTCGCTTTTGGCATCGCGTAGGAATTGTGTTAGTGATAAGTCAGCTCGCTCAGTTACAGTCCAATTCGTGTCTTATAGATTATGAAACACTTTTATCAGTCAGATATCCCAAGGCCAAGGGAAACCATGAGCCGTACTTTTGCCTTAAATCTTAAAATCAGACCAAAAAGAAAAGAGCTCCGATTATTTCCAGCTTTACCCGGTGTTAGTCTGTGCTCATGCATTGGTTTTGTCAGTCAGTCCTGACCTGATGAGGGTCAAGTATTCTGCTCTTTAGTAGCTCTGGACCAATCCCAGCTGGAGCAGCATCCAGACAAGAGCTGTGGGACTACAGTGAAAAATCTGCCAGACTCATCTGCTTTCACTTCATATCCCATCCTTCAGTGTTGGTTTCATTTTCAGCTCTGCAGCCTCATACGGCACGGTGAAGTTCGCTTTTGACACACGCCGTGACTTGAGACGTTTTCATACGTGTTGAATTTACCAGAAGACACTTTAAACGGACTTGAATATTTGTCTTGTTCTTTTTGAATGTTTTAGTTACACTGTGGAACGGTTATACTTACAGTATAGGGTTATAAGACTAAATCATTTTATTTTCTCCTGTTTTTGCTCTTGGCTTGAACAGTTCTTTACCTCATATAGAGGTTACACTGTAACTTCTATTTGAATGGGAACATTGATAAACATTGTCTCAATGCCGTGTCCTAATAATGTGGAACACTGGTGCTAGCTTCCATATGATATAATTGACTCAAGACCATGAGCATATATATATATATATATATATATATATAGGGGGTGCACGGTGGCTTAGTAGTTAGCACGTCCGCCTCACACCTCCAGGATCCGGGGTTCGAGTCCCGCCAGGGCCATGTGTGTGTGGAGTTTGCATGTTCTCCCTGGGTACTCTGGTTTCCCAGTCCAAAGACATGCATGTTAGGCTGATTGGCGTGTCTAAAGTGTCCGTAATGTGTGTATGTGATTGTGCCCTGCGATGGACTGGCACCATGTCCAGGGTGTACCCCGCCTTGTGCCCCATGCTCCCTGGGATAGGCTCCAGGTTCCCTCGTGACC
>JAFFST010050597.1:2504-24684 GCA_022414735.1 Noturus placidus | reverse complement strand
TATATATATATATATATATATATATATATATATATATATTTATGACTAGCTACTGTATATGCTGCTGTATGGTACTGTTGCAGCTCTTTCCCCTCAGTGTGTGCGCTTTTCACTGTGTAATGCGAGATCCTGTCACTGTTAATAAAAGAGGATGTTTAATAGTTTGCAACATAGCAAGAATCCCATATATGATGCAATTTTTCTTATAGTCCAAATATCATGCAATTATCCGTTTATACTGTATATAAAAACGTCACGTCGGTATACAACATCACAGACTTCCAGGTGGTTGCCCGAGCTTTTAGGTTATAGTACCATGTTTGATTGGTATGATCTGGCAAACTAGACCATGTTACGCAAATGTGCTTTGAGATTTATTCTGACTACAAAACTGTAAATGACCATGCACGCAGTGTTTGACCCCGAGGTAGTAGAGCTCAGGGATCTCTCGAGATCATAAACCAGCTATGCGCGTGGAGGGAATTTATCGTCTTGGTCGGAAAGCATGCACCACCTTGCAGTGAGGTGCATGAACCCATTCAGATAAACATCTCCAGCGTTGATTGCCCGGTGTAAAGCAAATCCCATCCGTTTCGACATTTTCTATTGTTGTTCTGAGAATAACCCTCGGAATCGGGGTCTTTCCTATCTGTTAGGTCTGTGCAAGACACCCATCACTAGAGTAATTGATTCTTTTTCTCACCCTTTATAGACGAGAGCTAAATTGATTCAGCGGGTCGTGTTGCGTGAACGGAATTTTTGTACCGCACACAAAGAGCCGAGCACACCCAGATGGAAATGATGTGCTGCGGAAGAGATTAGTTTGACTTCTTTTAAAAACTCCCTGTTGAACTGACAGTGGCAGCTGCCTTTACAAATGGCTTTCAGAAATGGCTCCCGGCCCATCTAGGTTTAGAAAGCAAACACACACACACAGAGACAAAACAAATAAAATAAAAAAAAAATGCTTCTTCTAGATCTTGTTTGCTCCCAACGTCTCGTTTTTAAGACTTGGAGCCCACTTTCCAAACGTCGCCAATAATTACTCTGTAAATTGGATACTAAATCCACATTCAAATGTCGAGATGTCGACATGGTTCGTCGTTTTTTTATGACACCTTTAACGAACAGTTTGGCGAGCGCTTTTGAATATATGTGTGTGGCAAATCTATAAACACCTTTTTTTTCTGTCTCGGTTTCAGTTTCTTGCTTTTGCAGACGAACACCAACAGACCTCGTCCACCCGAGGTTTATTTCTCTATGGAAGCCCATACTGTTGTTCTGGACACTAACACTCTAACACTCCTCAATGTCCAAAAACGATGTCATATTTCACATTTTTTTTCTACAGACCGTGTGCGTCCTTGCTTACGCAATCTAACACCTTCTACTCTGGATCACCATAATGTTTATTTTCTCTATGGAAACTGTTGATTTGGACGTCGTCCTTGCTAAGTGTCTATAGAATATTTATATGTTTTAAAGCAAGTATTATGTTGCGGTATTTCGGCAAGAAATTCAAGTCGGGGGTTCGATTCCCACACTGGGCGGAGTTTGCATGTTCTCCCTGTGTGTCGGGGGTTTCCTCCGGGTTCTCCGGTTTCCTCTTCCAGTCCAAACACATGCATGTTAGTCTGATGGGCGTGTCTAAAGTGTCCGTAGTGTATGAATGTGTATGTGAGTGTGTATGTGATTTTACCCTGTGATGGACTGGGACTCTGTCTAGGGTGTACCCCGCCTTGTCCCCCGTGCTCCCTGGGATAGACTCCAGGTTCCCCCGTGACCCTGAAGGAAGGATAAGCGGTATAGAAGATGGATGGAAAGCCTATACAGACTGGACAGGCTGTACTTTCGTATCACAGCTAGAACAGAATTAGAAGGTATCACTATAACTATGCGCCAGTGGAAAAACTTTCAAGACCGCGCCAACTCTAATGAGTGAGACATTAATTTCTTCACCCACGAAATGAGAAACAAATGATTATGACCTTGCGTACAGACTGAATCTCTTTTCCAAGAACGTGGCGGCGAAATGAGCGCTTGTGTGTTTAAAAATGAATGGTGGGTGATTTGTGGTAATATTTTATAGATTCTTGGTGGGCAAAACCAAAACGTTTGCCATGCTTTGTTGTTCATTATACCACAGCACTGCTGAATGGTTCATTCTGATTGGTCAGAAGGTGTGGATTAATTTTATAATCCAGTAAATCCAGCTCGAATAAGTTTTAATATTTTATCATTCCTACAATAACAACATACAGTACAATACACAAGGTCTTGCATGTGAAGCAGATGCTTCACATTAATGGACTTGAGGAAATAACAGTGTCATTGTTGATGTGGTGAAGTGTTCTCTGAGGTGACGTTTATGGAACGGGTCTCCAGTGTCAGTCGAACTGACTTCAGGACAGACGAGTTTGGTACCAGGTCATACCAGGAACTATCTTGTTTTATGGAGCATTCATTGTAACTATAAATGGATTTATTTTTAATGTGTTGGGGGGAAAAAATTAGAATCATCGGCAAAATGCTGTGGTATGAGATGATGCTGTTATAGAAAAATAATCAACTTCTGGGTGAGAACGTCCTTTGTGTCAGGCAGCATCAAGCTCCACCCACCCCACCCTTGAGATAATGGTGCTCCTATCTCAAGTCATACTTTACATTTACATTTATTCATTTAGCAGACGCTTTTATCCAAAGCGACTTACAAATGAGACACACTCACACACCAATGGTAGCAGAGCTGCATGCAAGGTGCTAGCTTGCCATCGGGGGCAACTTAGGGTTCAGTGTCTTGCCCAAGGACACTTCGGCATGGGATCACCCGGGCCGGGATTCGAACCACCAACCCTACGATTAGTGGATTAGTGGATAACCCGCTCTACCGACTGAGACACAGCCGCCCTGTATCTTTAACTTTAATCACTAAAGCACACGCAAACCACTTCCTGTATTCATGTATCTGATTTTTACATAGATTAGACAGTTGACATGTTGTTATTTGACGAACTTCAAAGCAAAAGAATCTACATGTATTCCATTGAAAACACGAATAAGCCCTCCTCTTGTATCTCTCACAGGGATGAGGATGCTCTCCGAATGGTTCACACGAGTCTCCATGAATTCATCCGTACTCGTGCGCCAAGCACAACAGCGTCGAGAAATGTAAATCACGTATATACTATAACCGAGGAAGAGGAAGCCCCGTGTCTACACTTCCTGGCCCTTAAACTCCCATTAAGCCTGCTGTGATACACAGCACTTAAAAGATTTCCTCATGAAAAATACCTGAATGTTTCTCGAAATGGGATCGGAAAGGAAAAGTGAAGAGGAGACAAAAAGGAAAGGAATGTAGAAAGCTCTCCATGTTGCTAAGAGTCGGGCCTGGTAGTGGTCTATAAACTGTCAGCTAACACCAGAGTGAGTGTTTGGCTTGTTTAAGACAGTTGAGTAAAAAATGGCTGGAAAAACTGCCAGTGCTGAACGCTTTGTCAGCGTATATTAAGCATCATAGAAATGAACTGTGTTCCCACTCGTAGCTCGTCAAAAACAAATGGATCCAATAATAAATACTGCTTTGCCTCATAAGCCATAATGGGACTAAACCATCAATCCATTTGTCATCAGGATCTAATGGTTTTCCAGCTTTCCGAGCCCATTCGTTTTGAACTCATCTACAGATCCACGAGGTCTGTATCGTGCGAAACTGAGCTGTTGGATTTTAATGCTAATCCTCTCTAAAGAACACTTCGTAATGAGCATCGTGCGCTACGTAGGCAACCAGCTAAAATGCTCAACATGAGTACAGCTACAAGGTTTCATTTACCAACAAACATCACTGCGAAGACAATTTCGTGCAATTGCAATTTTTGAATTCAAGCATTTTTTCCCGCAACAATCGCAAAGGAAAACTGGGTGAAAACCGGACTGGACTGGTTTCAAACACGTCACGGCTGTGCTGATAGAGCAGAATAATCAGTGACGTAGTGCTGTGATGTGGAACGATGCGAATCTGTTACTGTTATCACATCAAAGCGGATTATTGTCCTATAACAGTGTGTCCTCGAATACTCCGGCTATTTAACTAGCTAACAATTCACATATTTTATCCATATAATGTTCTGGAACGTCCATGAAACATGAGTTATTCCTTATCTTCTAGCAACTATAAAGAATTGTTCCCTGACCAGACTCTCGTTTCTCTCTCTCTCTCTCTCCCTCTCTCTCATCCCCCCTCTCTCTCACCCCCCCTCTCTCCCTCTCTCTCTCTCTCTCTCTCTCTCATCCCCCCTCTCTCTCATCCCCCTCTCTCTCATCCCCCCTCTCTATCTCTCTCTCTCTCTTTCTCTCTCTCTCTCTCTCATCCCCACTCTCTCTCATCCCCCCTCTCTATCTCTATCTCTCTCTTTCTCTCTCTCTCACTCTCTCGCTCTCTCTCTCTCCCTCTCTCTCTCTCTCTCTCTTTCTCTCACTCTCTCCCCCTCTCTCTCACTCCCCCTCTCCCCCCCTCTCACTCTCTCCCCCTCTCTCTCTCTCCTCTCTCTCTCTCTTCTCTCTCTCTCTCTCCCTCTCTCTCTCCAGAAGGTAATAAAAACAATGCAACTTGTTACCGAGAAACCACAAATCCCTCCGTCCTGAAGCCTTTTTGTCATAAATCTCTTTAAACGTTACTGTTTTACCTTTGACTTTTAGAAAGCGCTGAAACCGGAGACTTCTTTAAAAAAAAATTAATAATACTAAATGAGCACACCGACACGATTTTTGAAGCTGTTAACGTCCTGGAGCGTCCTGCCACACAAGTCCTGTGTAACTTGTTACTATGGAAACGATAGTATTTTGGAATGAGTGCAATAATATAAACCTGTGATTTTCAGCTGCATTACTGTCAGAGCTGCTCTTATTGATCAAATTGATCAACTTTATCTTCTTCGGAATAATCACACACACACACACACACACACACACACCAGCAGGTACCAGTAGATACCTCGGGTTATAAAACAAACAGTGATGAACTCTGTGGGATGTGTTCTGATGATTTTGGTGCCAATAAATACGATTATTTTGAACATTTAAATGCCTTCAACACCATTTACTGGTGGTGTGGATTCATGAAAGTGATTTAAATGCACATTGGTGGGATGAAATGGGCTTTTATGTATATATGCAGTGATTATGAACTGATGAGGATGTTAATGTTGCACTGTGTCTGATGTGCTTTAAAATTCCTCCCATTGCCATTGGCTCTTGCTTCCTCCAGATCCTTTGAAGGCTTTTACACAGATGTGTGTGTGTGTGTGTGTGTGTCCGTCCTGCATTCCTCTCTCATAAGAAAACAATAACCTTCCTTAAGCACATGAAGTACACCTATAATCCAGCCATGCCGCCTTAAAATACATTAAAAAGTCAGTATTAGCCGTGTAATAAACGATGCCCAGCAGTGCTAGCACGGTAAAACACAGCCACATGACTGTAAGTAAGACTTCCAGCCTATAAATACTGTATATACATACATACATGCATATGTAGGGGCAAAAGAAAACAGTGTTTTTTAAAATGCCGCATCTGGTGAAGTCAGGGGTCTAAAGGTCAGAACGGGAGGACTGCTCATCAAGACGAAGAAGAAGGTCGACAGATGTGAGCCGTTGCTGAGATTTAGAGGACAGCTTTCCAGGTGCCGATGTCAAAGCCGTGCCGGTCAATGGATGTCTGGGCCGTAAACATGAAGCATCTTTTTATCTGATGAGGAGGGCAAGAGGAAGGTCAGTTTCCACAGTCGTACATAACACAAAGGCCGATGTTTAACAGCTCGAGGGATTAAGCAGGCATGAGGGCACACGTGGTAGGAGATGAGGTGAGTTTGCTCTTTGCTAGATGTTCTGGAACAATTCTGCATTTTTAACCTAACCTCTGTCTATAGTATCTATGTACGACACTGATAGGAATTTTGGAAAAGCTTTAAATGTTCATGTGAAATATCCATCCATCTTCTACCGCTCACTCCTTTTCAGGGTCACATGTACATTTACATTTATTCATTTAGCAGACGCTTTTATCCAAAGCGACTTACAAATGAGACACACTCACACACCAATGGTAGCAGAGCTGCATGCAAGGTGCTAGCTTGCCATCGGGGGCAACTTAGGGTTCAGTGTCTTGCCCAAGGACACTTCGGCATGGGATCACCCGGGCCGGGATTCGAACCACCAACCCTACGATTAGTGGATTAGTGGACAACCCGCTCTACTGATGTCATGATGTAAAATGGCATTTTGTAGAATTTGTCTTGATAAGCAATAAAACATTTCTGGTAAAATAATCAAGGACGCGGTGGTGCGATACGGTCCGTTACTTTTACCGCCCGGAAGTTGTTTATTTTCCAATAACAGTATATCTTTAAATCTTTTATTACTCTTATACCACAACAAATTTGCCGAGGATTATAATTCTGTTCATTATACAGTAAAAAAACAACACGATGAACTTTTCATTTGTTTATAGTTAAGTTTCATGTCGTGGAACATCCACTGACGTCATTCCCTTACTTTCCACGGAGGTCATTCCCTTACTTTCCACGGAGGTCATTCCCTTACTTTCCACGGAGGTCATTCCCTTACTTTCCACTGACGTCATTCTCTTACTTTCCACTGACGTCATTCCCTTACTTTCCACGGAGGTCATTCCTTTACTTTCCACGGAGGTCATTCCCTTACTTTCCACGGAGGTCATTCCCTTACTTTCCACGGAGGTCATTCCTTTACTTTCCACGGAGGTCATTCCCTTACTTTCCACGGACGTCATTCCCTTACTTTCCACTGACGTCATTCCCTTACTTTCCACGGAGGTCATTCCCTTACTTTCCACGGAGGTCATTCCCTTACTTTCCACGGAGGTCATTCCCTTACTTTCCACTGACGTCATTCCCTTACTTTCCACAGAGGTCATTCCTTTACTTTCCACGGAGGTCATTCCCTTACTTTCCACTGACGTCATTCCCTTACTTTCCACGGAGGTCATTCCTTTACTTTCCACGGACGTCATTCCCTTACTTTCCACTGACGTCATTCCCTTACTTGCCACTGACGTCATTCCCTTACTTTCCACGGAGGTCATTCCCTTACTTTCCACGGAGGTCATTCCTTTACTTTCCACGGAGGTCATTCCCTTACTTTCCACTGAGGTCATTCCTTTACTTTCCACGGAGGTCATTCCCTTACTTTCCACGGAGGTCATTCCTTTACTTTCCACGGAGGTCATTCCGTTACTTTCCACGGAGGTCATTCCCTTACTTTCTTTTGTTACCAAGACAACTCCGTTTTCCTGTGGACTTTCCCTTGGTGGAAAACTTGGACTGTTCTGAAGCACTTGTACAGGAGACTCCTTCCATAAATGATAAACAAACATCGTCTTACAGAAAACGTCACCATAGCAACAATGACAGGTTTTTCTTTGTTGAATATTTAAAGCCAAAACTTAATATTAGCCTTAGATTATGTAGATAGTCTGCGAAAAGTCCCTGTATAAGATGTTATTATAGAATATTATAGGTGCGGGGGTTTCCTCCGGGTACTCCGGTTTCCTCCTCCAGTCCAAACCCATGCATGGTAGTCTGATGGGCGTGTCTAAAGTGTCCGTAGTGTATGAATGTGTGTGTGAGTGTGTATGTGATTGTGCCCTGTGATGGACTGGCACTCTGTCCAGGGTGTACCCCGCCTTGTACCCCATGCTCCCTGGGATAGACTCCAGGTTCCCCCGTGACCCTGATAAAGGAGTTAGCGGTATAGAAGATGGATGGATGGATGGATGGATGGATTATCTAGCTGATTTAAAATGAAGTGCATTAGCTAGTTATATTAGTTACTTTGGATTGCGTCATTTTGTGGAAAACCGCTTTTCGATGTCCCCTAATTTGTAATTGATAGATAATAGGCTTTAGCCCTCCCATCTAATACCACCACCAGCCTAACACCTACCATTAAAATCAGCACTCTGTTTTAGAAGCTGGATATTAAACATTTTCCTGGGATCTAAGCGCAGCGAGTAAATTAGAAGCAAAGCTGAAAGGCTGGCTCTGAAAAATGCAGCTGTTTTTTATTTTTTATTTTTTTGTGCTCCTGACATTTTAGCAATTTCCCAAAGGGCAGCAGGACAGGAGCGGAGCATATTTTATCATATATTTGCACCCAAAGGGAAAATGGAGACTTCATCAAGCTTAAGGCTAAACCGTGCTCTAACAGACGTGTCCGTATGACACTTTAATAGTGATGAGCTTGCAATTCCTGTGTGTAATCAGACAATTTAAAACTTCTACATTTCTTTCCTCCTTTGTTATTATTGCATCCTTACTGGGATCAGAGTTAAAAAGAAGTGGCAGACGGGGCTAAGGCGCGGCCTGTAACTACACAGGAAGGCCTTGTTTAAATCGCGTGTTTCCACTGTTGCGTGCATGGCCATGTTTTGCACGAGTCTTATGACTAAAACCGCAGGTAGCAGCTATAAAAAATAAATAAATAAATAAATAAAACCCTAAATGAGCAATTGGGTGGAAATGCAAACCACCCCCTTTCAGGGATTTATGACACCTTAAAAGGTCTGTTTATTTGCACGCTCTGTAGTAGTCTTTTGATTGTGCAGGTGACTTTTAACGGGAAAATGAATGAGTTCCTGCTGAGGTGGTCGAGCTCCTGGTTTTAGGGTGTTGCTTCATCACATGTTGCTGGTGTTTTACAGGCCTCATGCTCTCACGAACTCCACTGGGTCAAACCTGCTGCCACGGCAACCTTAAAGGAAACCATTCCTCTTGGCTTTTTTAATTTACTTTATTTAAATTATTTTTTTTAAATCATAACTTTGTGGTCATGTTAAGATTGTTTCCATGGCGGAAAACTGGCTGGCACGTTAGACTCCTTCCATCAATGTTAAATAAACATCAAATAAATGTTTCTTATTAGGTAAATTATGTCTGCCATATAAATCCCTGTGAACGAGCACATTAACATGAACCTTACAACCGGTGCTACAGTCAGAGCTACTGTCACAGAACATGCACCAGCAGATTTGAGAATTCAACAGTGGCTTAATGAATGGTGACACATAATGAATGTGGACGCCTGACCAATACACTCATATGCGGTTCTTCCCCAAACTGTTACCACAAAATTGGAAGCACACAATTGTCTAGAATGTCTTTGTATGCTCAAGCTTTCCAATTTCCCTTCCCTGGAACTAAGAGGCTCAAACCTGCTCCAGCATGAGAAGGCCCCTCTACACAAAGTGAGCTCCATGAAGACATGGTTTGACAAATTTGGACTGAACGAGCTCTACTGACTTCACCCCAGACCTCACCTAACACCAGTAACTGACCTCACTAATGGGCGGCGGTGGCGCAGGTGGTGGTATACCCTCTTTATGTTAAAAGATACACTACATGCACATTTCTAGGTAAAAGATGCATACTAATCAGTCGGTAGAGCGGGTTGTCCACTAATCGTAGGGTTGGCGGTTCGATTCCCGGCCCACGTGACTCCACATACCGAAGTGTCCTTGGGTGAGACACTGAACCCCAAGTTGCCCCGATGGCAAGTTAGCGCCTTGCATGGCAGCTCTGCTCCCATTGGTGTGTGAGTGTGTGTGTGTGTGAATGAGAACCAGTGTAAAGCGCTTTGGATAAAAGCTCTATATAAGTGCGCCATTTACCCTTGACCAATGATCTCGTGGCGGAACGGCAAAATCCCCAAATCTAACAGAAAGCCTTCGTAGAAGACCTTCAGAAGCACCTTCATTCCCGGGATTTGAACCTATAATAACTGTCAAGTTTCTAGCACAGGAGTGCCGAGTTACCGTGCCACATTCCTGTGCTATTCTCTGTGACAATGAAGCCTATACAAGTTGCTGAATTTCAAAAAGCCCTAATCTCTCTGATCCTATTAATACAGCACAGAGCAGCTCTGTTCGGTGATGTTTTGATGTGCTACCAATATCTGAAAATCAGCAGGAATTTGAGAAAGATTTAACAAGACTACATCAGTGGAAGCACAAACACATAGAGACAGGACAAAGGAAGGCAAAGGAAAGACATTAGGTAAATAATCTCTACATTTCCTCTGTGCCAAGACAAATTACACATCAGGTCTTTAAAAGCCGTATAGTTAATGCACAGAGGTGCTGGAGGTGTTTCATGTCTTCACCGTGAAGTTGTATTTCTACGTAGCCCGATTAAAGTAATAGGGATTTGTACGACGGCCTGTGAGTTTGTATCGTCATAGTTACACAGTATTGTATAGTCGAGTTATATTATAACGCTAGCTAACGTTTGAGAGTTGAGCAAGAAAGCGGGTTTTCTCCTCCCATCAACGATCTCACTACACTCCAGTGGCGAATACGTTATTATGATCAAATACGACCATTTGTGATGGCAAACATCTGCTATGAATGTGCTTGATTGCATTTGGTGTCTGTATGGAACGCTATGACTTCAGTCTGCTCGGAAGTTCCTAGAGTATATTATGATATCATCTAGCTCTCACCAAAGGCAGTAGTCGTCTGTGTAAAACATGGTGCAATCGTCGTTCATGGAAAGTAAAATATTCGAGCCATTTTCACACATTTCAAGCCATTATCCTCTTTCCATATTAAACTAGCCACTTCAGTCCTAATCAACACCGTTCTCATGTACCTGATGATGTTGATTCATACTTACAAAGGTGAATCAGCAATCACCACCAAGAACTTTTTCCACATGTTTCAGGGTTATTTTCCATGTAAGGAATGATGTAGTGTACGTATTAACTGCTAGATGTTCGTTTAAATATCACTACACGTGCTAATGAGAGGGAAGTGTGACTTTCTATTATGCTAAATCCCAGTCTTAACAATTTTTTCTCTCCCCCTCTCCTTCTGCCAAGCTACACATGAGTTGATGGAGATGTTGGAGATCCTGGTCCTTTCTGCTCTCCGGACCTGCATGATCAGTCTCGGAAGTCCTACTTCTGGATGGAGCTCTCATCTACTCCAAATCCAGACTGCTGGGACAAAGGCTTTTTCTAAACCAAACAGATTACATATAAACTAATAATTGTCTCTTTAAGAATATCTGTTGTGACCCAGATGAGGACGGGTTCCCTTCTGAGTCTGGTTCCTCTCAAGGTTTCTTCCTCTTAAACATCTTAGGGAGTTTTTCCTTGCCATTGTCGCCACTCAGTGGCTTGCTCAGTTGGGATAAATATTCACCTTTAATATCTGTATACTGTGTTTATATTCCTGTAAAGCTGCTTTGAGACAATATCTATTGTAAAAAGCGCTATACAAATACAATTGAATTGAATTGAATTGAAAGGGTGTTCTTGCCAGATCAGTGAACTAGATGAACAAATACAGTGATCACATTGTTTCTTCATTTCCAGCCAAGGTTTTCTATTTGAAGTTAAGTCACGCATATTGTTAATCCATAATAGTGAGTGTCTCTATCTCTGATTACACGACAAGCGCGAGGGGAAAAAAGCTGACAGTTTGTTTAAAATTGCACATGAGCAAAACTATAAAGGGATCAGGTCCATATGCTTTAGATTGTAAACACACAGCCGTGTTTGTGACTGTTTCGCTTCGGAGTAATGACATAACGGGCAAGAAATCTTCGTCTGATTCCAGGTCTCTCTGAGGTTCTATTGTGCCTGTGCTCTGATTAGCGCTGTAGATCATGATGGACTTCATGCTGTAGTGAAGAGCACAGACAGTCGTGTAGAAACATCTGGAATCACACTTAATGATCATTAAGACAGACGGATAGTGAATGATGAAGGAGAAGAGATGTTTTTCACCTCTGAGAGCAGAGAATAGTTCTCTAACATGTACATGTACAGGATGTGATGCGATTCCTGGCATTCCTGGCCACTTCCGTGACATTCCACTCTTTCTAATGATATCGTTTCTATAGTAACGAGTAAAACACAAGGACTCGTATGGCAGATGATTTACATGGTCTAAGAGTAATGATGAACAGATTTTAATTAACAAAGAAGGATGTATAATTGTTGATATGGTGAGGTTTTTGGTAAGGATACATTAATGGAACATTTCTGGAAGGAGTCTCCAGTGTCAGCACTGTGTAACAGTCAGAGGTAAAGATGTAACTTTAAGAGAATTCTTCAGAATGGAGTGATGTCCAGCGATGCAACAAAGTTGAGATAAATGGTTTACTGACCACAAAATCAAGGTCGCGCCATGACCATCTCAGTCCCCTGATTTGAACCCCATAGAAAACCTGTGGGGTGAACTGAAGAGGAGAGTCCTCCAGCGTGGACCTCGAAATGTGAAAGATCTGGAGAGGTTCTGTATGGAGGAACGGTCTCAGATCTCAGGAGAGACATTTCCCTTGAACTGGAGAACCATAGGGGAGGTCAGAAATGAGCTTCCCCAGGCTTAGTGACTGATTTTCGGGCAAAATGACGAACTTCCAGAGGCATTTCCCTTGAACCGAGCTCCATAGGGGAGGTGAGTATGAACCTTCCCCAGGCTTGGTGACTGATTTTCGGGCAAAATGGTCAGCTTCCAGAGACATTTCCCTTGGATTGGAGCTCCATAGGGGACTTCAGATATGAGCTTCTCCCGGCTTAGTGACTGATTTTCGGGCAAAATGACGAACTTCCAGAGGCATTTCCCTTGAACCGAGCTCCATAGGGGAGGTCAGTATGAACCTTCCACAGGATTGGTGACTGATTTTCGGGCAAAATGACGAACTTCCAGAGACATTTCCCTTGAAATGTCACTTATTGTTTTGATTTACATGTAAAACTGTGTTTTGTTTGCAATTGTTTGATATCCATGAGAATAGAGTATTTATGTGAATGTACTGAACAAATGATCAAAAGGTTATGTGCTCTGCAATGGATTGGCACCCGGTCCAGGGTGTACCCCGCCTTGTGCTCGATGCTCCTTGGGATAGTCTCCAGGTTCCCCTCGACCCTGAAAGATAAGCAGTATAGAAAATAGATGGATCGAGAGGTTGGCAATTTTTTCACAGCCTTCTTTGCTCATATTTACCAAGAGTGCCAGTATTAGCAGAGGGCGCTGTAGTTGATGCAACTTTTTTTTTTGCACTTAAGCACGTCGTTTGACGTGAAGTGCATGGAAAATGTGCGAGGCGAGGGTTAAAATCCTTCACTTCAGTTGCCAAGCAGAAACCCACTCTGGATATTTCAAGTCTGCCTCAATCATGAAGCATTTCGACCTTCAAAAAAAAAGAAAATCCAGAGTGAGGTACGAACACAAAGCACGTCCATGCTGAATCTTCAAGGTCTTGTTAGAAAACATCAAGCTACTTTATTATCTGCTGTTTGAATGTATAATGAACTTTTTAAATAGATAAAAAAAACAAGGGGCTAAGTGGATAAAAGCAGACATAAGGGACGTTTATACAGAGGAGACGGGCTAGACGGGTTTCACGGACTTGTATATCAGTCCTCTCTTTGAACTGGAAACCCTCAGAGATGATGAGACTGTGATATCAAGCCTCAAAAGACTCCGTTCATATTGATGCATGTAAGTCCTGTTGCTTTACGATCCATATAGAGATCATGACCACCTTTCCGGAGTGACATTCGCTTGGGCCAAGAGTAACACATGAACATTCATAGGCACTATTGACTTTACAATGAACCGTGTCTCTAAACCCCTGCGTGAACTTGAACACAGGTGCAATTATACGCTTTCTGCGGAATATAAACACTTCTAGAAGACTTCATAGTTGTCATGTTTAGTACAGATTATGTAGATTTACTGAGAAGAAAATAAGAGTGAGGCAATAACGTAAATCATATATATACACAGTCTATTAGGTACACCAACCGCATCCCAATAAAATCTTTACGTCATGTGACTGATGTGTACTTCATAAATAAGCGTTTATAGTATCAGTGTTTAACTGTGCACTGGGTTGAATGATATGAGTGACATCACTGACTACGTTTACACGGACAGCAGTAATCTAATTATTGAGCTTATTCTGAATAAGACAATAATCGGATTAAGGCGAGTTGCTTTTTGAATATTCCTTTCATGTTCCTATCACACGTCATTACGTCACCGCGCCACGCCGTCCGACGTCCCTCCAGAATTTCACGTATCGACATACAGTTGGTCTTTGTTATGGGACCGTATACAGTTTTGGGTGTTTTTATTTTTAATTTTACAAAAGCTTCATGTGCGATTAATTATTTGTCATGCTATACGTGCTAATAGACGACTGATTGAAGCCGTGTGATATCGTCCCAAACCGCGTACTTACCTACCGCTGAAATACATGTATCTCCCCTACTATATAGCAGATCAGTACGCGGTTTGGGACGCAGCCGTGCTCTCTTGTTTGCAGTCAAACGGTTGAGCGCTGCCGTGTGCGTACGCGTCCGTGAAAACTCTCGCACAGCGTTTAATAGCGTGATTAAGGTGTGTACATGTCTGTAACGCACGTTTCATAATGCGACTAAAACAGGAAAACTCCACACGTCTTAATTCCATTTATGTTTACTTCGAGTGTGACTTTAATCAGATTAAGGTCATCAATAATCTCTGTTTACATGCTAGTGTCTTAATCAGAGTATCGTCTTAATCGGGTTCATATCGGATTATTGTTGTCCATGTAAACGTACTGATTAAGCAACAGGCAAACATTTCCAGTGGACACATGTACACACGTGCAAAACGGAGGAATGGAGGAGACATTGAAAGAAAAATCCCACCTCAGACACTCTGCCCAAGGGACATGGAGGTGTCTGGAATGTTCTGTACACTTGTCCGACCACAAGCTTCAGGATCTGCACTTCCACATATTGTGTGTCAGTTTTCAGCAGGAAATCAACTTTTGACACTGTGCTTTTCTGAGAAAAATACTCAAAGTGAAGGAATCCCTGTCTTGAAGAGTGGACTGGTCTTATCCAGGTGAAATTCCTACCTTGTACCCTGTATTCCTGGAATACACTCCCACTAATCCATTCACATTGAGCCGTCCTGTTTGGTATGGACAGCATGGGCTGGTGCTGGAAGTGTTTTGCTATGTGGAATATCTTAATTACAAACATTAAGGCTCGTAAAACCCATTAAAGCATGTCTAGATGACAGGCTGTATCTCAACATCGTTGCTGACCAACATCCTTTCAGTTTAGCTACCCTTGGATAGACACCTCTAGGATATTAATGCATCATTTCACAACCATGCAGTATATTATCACTGAACGGTTCCAGGGATGAGTTTTTTATTGCCTCAGTCCCCAGCCCTCAGCTCGATCAGGTATATTTGAGGAGAGGTGGAAAAGATTGTTTCAGAAAGACTGTGTGGCCATCCAATTTGTGGCAAATGGGAAATGCAATCATTTCTGCATGGTCTACCATTCCAGAACAATGCATCCAGTTCAGAAGAATCTGCGATGTTTTATGTTTGGAAGGCCAGCAGAGGTGCAACTCAATACTAGATGTGTAATAAACTTGCGACTCAGTGGATACGCTTTAGTTCCAGTCGGTTCTAACACAGGGTTTTCAGCATTTCTATGTGTCTGTGTTAGACGTCACACACCGCTCTGGCATTTATACTGGTTCCTGCTAAAGCTTACAGGTAATGACACTAGGTATTTTTGTTTGTTTTCCTTTTCTTGAATCTATTTTTATTCCACCCCCATTTATTATTATTATTATTATTATTATTATTATTATTATTATTCTTATTATTATTCTTATTATTATTATTATTATTATTAATAATAATATTGTTATTATTATTATTATTATTATTATTATTATTGTTATTCGTATTATTATTATTAATATTGTTATTATTATTATTATTATTCGTACTATTATTATTATTATTAATAATAATAATATTGTTATTATTATTATTATTATTATTATTATTATTATTATTCGTATTATTATTATTATTATTATTATTATTATTATTCTTGTACAATTTTAACCATGTTTTATTTCAAAGCTATTGATGAGTACTCACAAACAGGTTTCCCTCAAATCCTATCATTCCTTACCTGCAAAAATAATTATATAAAATATCACACTATCAAAATGTTCTGAAAGAACCCTTGAGAATGTGTTTGGGGAAATATTGGCACCCCTACAGAATATTTAAAATGAATGGTGGACGACGACAACAACAACAAAAAACATGTAAGTGTTCTCAGCATCCAGATGCTCCATTGTTGCTCCACCTTCATAGGAATAAAATGTCTGAGAGGTCTGATGAGACCAAAATCAAACTTTTATGGTCAGCATGTTTGGCAGAAATAGTCATTTTCTTTTTTAAAGGAAAGTCCCCTAGCTCATGTTTATTGTTGATCATTTGAGGCTCGGGGTCCATGATATTTTTTTTATCCAGATCCGGACATTTTAGCCCTGCTTGTCTGCCAAGGCTTGGTTCTAGACGGGCCCTTCAACCAGATAATGACCCAGACATTCAATAAATCCTGAACACTCATTAAAAGAGTCTATTATAATGACAGCTGCAGGTATAAAAACCACTTTATATTCACATCAGTAGCATTTCGTTTTCTAGAAAGAAATGAATGAGCTGTTGTGCTGCTGTCAAATCCTTAATGACTCCTGCTCGATGCTGCCAAGTAAACACAATTGTAAATGATTCACTACAAACAGCTAAACACATAGGAAAATAAACGCCTCCAGGGGAAATCACTTTTCTCATGTTAATGTATTTACCATCTGGACACAAGGGTTCTTATGAGTTCTGCATGTTCACTCCATGTCCATGTGGGTTTCCTTTGGGTTCGCTGGTTTCCTCCTACCTCTCAGAAACACAATAATGTGGACTGGCTACGGTAAATTGCCCTAGGTGTGAATGTATGTTTATAGGCTGGTGTCTCCGGACGGTGTTCCACCATGATCCTGACCAGGATAAAGTGGTTAAGATCAATGTACGCATAAATGAAATGGTATAATCATGCAGTCTCACTATATATATCCATCCATCCATCCATCCATCTTCTACCGCTTACTCCTTATCAGGGTCACGGGGAACCTGGAGTCTATCCCAGGGAGCATGGGGCACAAGGCGGGGTTACACCCTGGACAGAGTGCCAGTGCATCACAGGGCACAATCACATACACACTCACACACACATTCATACACTACAGACACTTTAGACACGCCAGTCAGACTGCCATGCATGTGTTTGGACTGGGGGAGGAAACCGGAGTACCCGGAGGAAACCCCCGACAAACGGGGAGAACATATGGGGAGAACCACTAAGCCACCGTGCGCCCCTCATTATTATATATATATATATATATATATATATATATATATATATATATATCCTTTACCGCTTACTCCTTAATTATCAGGGTCACGGGGGAACCTGATGCCTATCCCAGGAGGCATCGGGCAGAGGTACACCCTGGACAGGGTGCCAGTTATATATATATATATATATATTCCCAACAGTTACTAATCATCCTGGAGGTGACTATATGCAGGAATGTCAGAAAGCAAAATTCCGAACCAAGAGAATAAGGTGCTGGGATTCCTGGGATGATGGCGCCACCATGTGGCGAGTTCAGCTCATCTTTTCTTTTCATTTCTTTACTTTTTTTTTTTTTTTTTTAATTTTATTTCTTTTCATGTCTTCTTGTCCTCCTTGATGGACATAATACACACTGTTTCGTACAGTTTGAGGATTAAACAGCTAGACGATTTGGACTAGACAAGACAATAATAAAGGTGTGGAGAAACCTCTCATATACTGGCTGACAAGAAGGACGGCAGGCGCCGCGCGTGACGTCACTTCCGCTTGGCGCAAGCCAGGAGGATTTTGCATAAAGCAAGGAAGGTGATTGAGGGGTTTAAAAGAAAAACTAGAACTACAAGGGAACATTATTCCTGATCGGCGTGTATTAAAACCTCGAGAGTATCAGTTTATATGGAAATAGAAAGGAAGCGGGTCCGAGTGGAGATAAACCCATGATGAATCTGGAACCGGGATCCAGGTAACTCATCCCCGCTCAGAACGTCTTCATATAGCGGGTCTGTATGGGACATAGGGTCAACATGGATCTATGAAACACGCGTTTGGTGTTTGATCTTGCATGTGCATGTGAAATCTGAGATCAAATTCCATCCTTTCACATACACCCATTAATGATAGCCGCTATAACAGCTGGAGAAACATCTGGCATGTGTGTGTTCTGTGCATACAGATGTTGTTCGCATGGGTCGTGTTAGATCAGGTATATCAAAGATCATAATAAATAATAAAGACTGATGCTGGCTGCGACGTGTCATGGCCATTTTGTGTGCCTCACATCCGGTGTTACTCCTACATCTGTTACCATGGTAACCGGATATCCACACAGGCCTCTGTGGTGTATAAAGGCAGTTCACAGACAACAGAAAGATAAGGAAATAATACATAATAAATACAACTACTGATTGATTGATTGATTTTTATTTAAAGAAAAAATATTTTTTTTTGCAAATAACAACCACTGAATACAGTGTCTTGCATAAATATTCACCCCCTTCTGTTTACACTTTACTACAACGTCCACCACTATGCAATATTATTACTTCGTTCCTCCAGTCCAAACACATGCATGGTAGTCTGATGGACGTGTCTAAAGTGTCCGTAGTGTATGAATGTGTGTGTGAGTGTGTATGTGATTGTGCCCTGTGATGGACTGGCACTCTGTCCAGGGTGTACCCCGCCTTGTGCCCGATGCCTCCTGGGATAGGCTCCAGGTTCCCCGTGACCCTGAAAAGGAGTAAGCGGTTGAAGATGGATGGATGGATGGATAATGCTTTCATAATGATGAACGAATACAATGCCTTGCGAGGTTTGCCTCGCACCTCTGCGGGTTGGGGTTGAATCTCTAAATTGTCCATAGTGCGTGTGAATGTGCCCTGTGGTGAGTTGCGACCCCGTCTAGGGTGTCCCCAGCCTCGTACCCCCGAGTTCCCTGGGATAGGCTCCAAGCCCCCGTGCATCCTGGTGTAGGATAAGCGCTATGGATAATGGATGAGTGGATGGATGGACATGGATGGATGGATGGATGGATGGATGGACATGGGTGGGTGGATGGATGGATGGATGGACATGGGTGGATGGATGGATGGATGGATGGATGGATGGATGGACATGGGTGGATGGGTGGGTGGATGGATGGATGGATGGACATGGGTGGGTGGATGGATGGATGGATGGATGGATCATTTTCATTACGAAACGTCTGTTTGGAAAGATCTAGGTTAACTCAAATCCTCGTCAAGTCTGAGACCCTTTGGTTTATTTGTTTTCCGTTACCCTCATTCGCAAATTAAAACCCAGCACGAGATATATCATGACCAACCATAAGATATACACATTGACCTCAGTTTCAATAGGGCTTAACGATGAGTTGTGTGTTCTTCTACTTAACAATGTACTTACACAAAGGAGCTCTTAAACTCATCCTCAATGTGTTCTCCTGATGATGTTCAGCCTCGGGACTTTAGAAAATCTTACCACTGATTAGATCCACCTTGTTTTATATGTTGGATCATGTACTGAGATGTTCTGTATGTTCTCCTGTGAAGGTCCGGCATGACGAGCATCATGAGCAAAGCTGCCACAATGGAAATCCCCATCAACAGCAACGGAGACACCAGGATATCTGAAGACGACAGTCTTGAACAGGTAACTATGTGAGCTAGAGCTCGGTGAGCTCATGCTAAGTCTACAAATATTCATTTTAAATGTCTAAACATCGAGATATTTGTACCATATCACCCCGAATTATCCCGAGCTCTAGTCGCCCACGTCAGTATCGACAAGCTCTTCCTATAACCTGACATCCCTCGTAACTTGCTTTGTCTCTACATACGAGTATTTGATTGAGCCAAAGCCATGTTGATTTCTCTGATTTCTGCTTTCAGTTGTAAACCACAGTCTTGTCTGGTCATTTGTCTAACATATCAGCTTGACATTTCCCTTCTGGACGCTGACATGCCGTGTTTTGTCTTTATGTCTCGTTTTTTTGCACAGATTCACTGGAGCTTAGAGAGGAAGGTAGGGAGTCTCTCGGTGGCTGTGATAAAGGAGAAAGTGGCCGCGTGCGCTTAGATTAGCGTCGCGTGTCTCCCGTCTGAGCGTTTAGGACTTCACACAGCCGTGGGCTTGTATATGCAAAATGCCCGTGGGTCCGTTGTGTTTGAACAGCTCCGGCTGTGTGTGTCTGAAATACCGCCAGGTCCGTAAGTATTTGGACAGCGATACGGTTTTCGATTACTTTTCGGATGGGATTTGAAATGACGCGATCGAGATGAGGAGTCAGCAGAAAGGTCTGGAAGACTGCAGGAGGCATGGGAAGTGGATGATTGTAGAATTCTTTTGCTTGGTGAAGAACAATAATTAATTTAATAATTAATCTATTTGTATAGCGCTTTTTACAATGGACAGCTTTACAGAAATATCATTTTACATTTACAAGCGACTTACTAATGAGACACACTCACACACCAATGGGAGCAGAGCTGCATGCAAGGTGCTAGCTTGCCATCGGGGGCAACTTAGGGTTCAGTGTCTTGCCCAAGGACACTTCGGCATGGGATCACCCGGGCCGGGATTCCAACCACCAACCCTACGATTAGTGGATTAGTGGACAACCCGCTCTACCGACTGACCCACAGCCGCCCTGACAACCCCTTCACAACATCTAGCCAAGTCGAGATCATTCTGGACGAGGTAGGCGTTTGTCAAAGTCTACAATGAAGAGAATGTAAATATAGACGGCTGAACTGGTAATAGAAAGACCAGATTAATAAAAAGCCCCTGAAAAAATTCCGATCAGTCCTGATGGAGAAGGCAATGAAAAGTATACCACATGATCTGTCGAACATGGTGGAGGAAGTGTTATGGCATGGGCATGTATCTCTGCCGATGGAACTGTGTCACAGGTGTTGATTGATTGATGATAGAAGTAGCAGGATGAATTCTGAAGCGTACAGAGCTATACGTGCTGCTCAGATTCATTCAAATGCTGCAAAACCGATGCTTCACGGTCCAGACAGACCCCGAAACATACCGTGAAAGTAACCCAAGAGCTTCTTAAGGCAAAGAAATGAAATATTCTTAAATGTCTGATGACCTCAACCCCATCGAGCATGCTTTTCACTAACTAAAGACAAACCCGAAGGCAGAAAGACCCACAAATAAGCAGCAACCGAAGGCGGCTGCACTAAAGTCCTGGCAAAGCATCTCAAAGGAGGAAACGCAGCATGTGGTGATGTCCATGGATTCCCGATTTCTGGCAGTCACTGACTGCAAAGGATCTGCATCCAAGCATTCAAATGATTATTATGTTAGTCTGTCCAATTACTTTTGAGCCCATGGAAATGGAGGACTGTAATTCCTAAACGGTTAATGCGATGCTTTTGTTAAACTCCTTGAATTAGGTCTAGACTTCACTCGCGTCTTGATGGCGTCGTTTCAAATCCATCGTGGTGGTGTTCAGAGGCACAGTGACGACGAATTGTATCACTGTCCAAATACTTATGATCCGGACTGTATAAGTGCTGTGAGTTCTGTACCTGAGCGACTTCTTATATATGCGCACACACACACACACACACACACACACAGAACATTTCATGTTGATGAAAATGCTTGTACAGTCAGCATCATGGTGCTGAAGTGATAGAGTTCCAGCTCAGAGAAGTGGAGCTGTAATAGTGAGAAATAAAGAAATAAATACAATTCAGAGTGGGAATTACAAGATGGATGGATTTCCTCTCCCTGTTTGGAAATGTTCCTTTTCCCATGTAGTCATGAATTGAGGATCAGAAAAGTAGCAGAATGTTTCTGAGTGTCACGGTCATCACGTTCTACTGGAACATGAGGTTTAGAAAAAAAAAACATTCCATTTTGTTTCATAATGATCTGTCCAACCGGGAACAGTGTGAGTGCAACATGGTCATTACATCTTTATTCTTTTTTTCCTCTCTCTCTCTCTCTCTCTCTCTCTCTCTCTCTCTCTCTCTCTCTCTCACTCTGTCTCTCTCTCTCTCACTCTGTCTCTGACTCTCACTCTCTCTCTGACTCTCTCTCTCTCTCTCTCTCTCCCTCTCTCTCTCTCTCTCTCTCTGTGTGTCTCTCTCTCTCTCTCTCTCTCTCCCTCTCTCTCTCTG
>JAFFST010050596.1:26292-39542 GCA_022414735.1 Noturus placidus | reverse complement strand
GACACCTTATCATACAATTGTATAGGATGACTTTGTACATCTTACACATGGGTACAAATCCCAACGGCTACATTCCAAAATCTAGTGAAAACCTTCCTAGAAGAATGGAAGGTTTTATAATAGCAAAGGGGGACTAAACATATGGGTGTGGTGGTCAGGTGTCAACAAACCTTTGGCCATATTGTGTGTGTAATATACCGTATCTCACAAAAGTGAGTACACCCCTCACATTTTTTCAAATATTTGATTATATTTTTTCATGTGACAACACTGAAGAAACGACACTTTGCTACAATGCAAAGTAGTGAGTGTAAAGCTTGTGTAACAGTGTAAATTTGCTGTCCCCTCAAAATAACTCAACACACAGCCATTAATGTCTAAACCACTGGCAACAAAAGTGAGTACACCCCTAAGTGAAAATGGTTCCACTCATCACTCCAAAGAACATCTTCCAAAAAGGTTTGAGGATCATCAATATTCTTCTGGGTTACCACCGGTTTTTGCCCAGTGTCTTTCTGATAGTAGAGTCATGAACAGTGACTTTTATTGATGCAAGAGAGGCCTATCGATCCTTTGATGTTGTCCTTGGCTATTTTGTGACTTGCTGGATTAATAGTTATTATATTCTGGAAGGTCGGCTACTCTGTGAGGTTCACTACTGTGCTGAGGTTTTCCATTATTTCCAAATGGAAAACCTCAGCACAGTAGTGAACCTTCCCAAAAAGTTATCCAATAAGAACTGGGCCTGTGTGCAAATATATTTGTAGTATATAGTTAAATATATTTGCACACAGGCCCAGTTCTTATTGAATAACTTTTTGCTTCAATAAATAACATTTATTTAAAATCTGTATTTTGTGTTTACTAAGGTTTCCATTGTTTTATCTTAGATTTTGTTTTAATTTATGAAACAATTTAGTATGACATATACACAAACCCAGAAGAAATCAGGATGGGGAAAATACTTTTTCATAGCACTCAACAAAAAGTAAACTTCCCTTTTTCAGGAGACTGTATTTTAAAGATCATTTTGTAAAATCCAAATAAGCTTTACAGATTTTTATTGGAAAGAGTTTAAACAATGTTTTTCATGCTTGTTCAATGAACCATAAACAATTAATGCACATGCACCTGTGGAACAGTCCTCAGACTGTCATGTCAAAAACAACTGGTGGTGCGAATGACCTTTTTCCATAGTGATCATACTCAAAAGCACAATTGAAATTAAAAATCTAGAACACGTTGGATGAGAGAAGCAAAAATCCCGTTTATTGTTCAAATAACATGAGATCTAATCAGAGAGACGTCCCAAAGTGATCTGAGTCTAAGCACACACTCAATGCCCTATTTATACAGTTTTATCTTTAGGTTATGCCCAATTATCTCATTCTTTTGGAATCCCAGTTTGCCTTCATAATGCCTTTTTTATATCCCTTAAATCCTACTTTTCCCATTTTTAAATACCATTAGGACCAACTTTTCTCACTTTGGAATCCTCTTAAAACCCACTTTCAGCCATTGGACATCATCTTCATGTTTTTCTTTTGGGTATTTACAAAGGCCCCTGATAGCATTCCTCTTTACGGTAACTGAGCTGTGCGCATTTCATCTCCCCGTTGTCCTGGACAATTTGAATATATTATCACTTCTTCATTATGGGTGAGATATATTTTTATTATTGCCGATTGTTACATATATTTCTTCTCTAATCATCAGTTTGTTATGCTTCTTAAACATTCTGTGAGTATATGTGTGTGTGTTTTTCTTAAACATCTCATGAGTGTGTGTTTTCAGCTTTATGCTTTTTCCATGCTGTGTATTGATACCTGTTTCCTACATTCTTTGTATGTGCTTGTACATGAATATATGTGGATATATTTTAAGTGTTACCACTACTGTTTTGTCTCATTTTTTTCCTTTCTCTCTGATCTCTGTCCAGCTGACTAACTCCCTCCTTCAGCTCTCTCTCAGTTGCTCAATCTCACAGGCCTGGGTGTTTATTTACGTCATCAACTGGCACATTTGGCAGTGGATGTTACAGCTCTGCAATCATCTGATGATGATAGTAGCTTTGCTACAAACACCGCCATATTGCCTTTCACCTACTGATTTTTCTCCAGCATGTCCTGTTCTCCAGTGTATGATGTGTATGATAGTGATTCTCAATAAACTACACACTGTTTTTCTGTGTCTTAAATTTCTACCAAATTACGCTTCCTCTCCTGAGTTTATCAAGGCCATCATTGGTGCTGTTCCTTAAGCAGATTTCTTTGCTGCCTTGTCTGCTGCCATGTTACCCCTAGTAAACAAAGTACCATCAGACTTGTGAGCCTGACATTTCACAATCGCTAGTTCAGCTGGCAAGGTCATACAACAAGTCTGATATACTGTAGCTGCTCCATGAGTCATTGTGGACCCATTTGCTCTCTGAAATCCTCTCTGTGCCCATATAGGCCCAAATACATGACATACTCCATATGCCTATGCTGAGACAGTATAAATTGTACATCTTTTACCAATCCGTAGTTCACACACAGCAGTTAGAGCCCTGATTTCTGCCAATTGTGCAGAGCAGGGTTGGGGTAAAGAGACGTCCATTACTGTATTAAATGAAAGCGACTCCAAACTAGCATCTACAACAGAAAATTTAGCTTTATCCCCAGTATCGGCTCAAAAACAAGACCCATCTACAAAGAACACGTTGTACGTTCATCAAGGTCTGATTCTCTAAGTTGGCACATGCTTGGAACTTTTCTGATTTGGACATGTATTTATGGGGTAATCCGTCTTGTGGAGTAAGCATTTTGTCAGAGGGGGTTGACTGTGTTACACCTTTTTTTGCTTAACTCCGGGCTTACAGAACAACTTTCGTGAGTTGGTAATGACGAAAGATTGTCTGGTCAATAGTGCATGCAATGCATATGTTGTGTACAGTGTGACTGGATGCCCCCATCGTAATTGAAGATGCCTTTGGGTATGCAAATGCAGCAGCCGCCAAGGCATGAGAACACAGTAGGTAGCATTCCCTTCTCAACATTATTCAATGCAGTACTGTAGTATGCTATAGGTTGTTTACCTACACCTAGTTGTTGTTGTGTCAATACAGCAGATGCAAATCTTTTGTCTGTTGTCTGAAATATACAAGTGAAAGGGTTTACCATAATCAATGTTTGCCAGTGCAGGTGCTGATGTCAATGTAGCTTTGAGTTATTCAAATGCAGCTAACGCCCAGGGGTCCAGGTAAGAGGAACATTTGGCAGCATTTGGTCTGTGCTTTACATTAAATCATGGTGAGTTTTAACTAACCAGACCCCTGGTTTGCTTAAACCTGCTATTCCTAAGACTGCTGACATTTGTCCTACGGTTTGCAGTTGGGGCACTTTCCTAATGGATTCCACGTACTTAGGCGAAATTTTACAGCTTTCCCCTTCTAAGACACATGCCAATGACTCTACTTTACTTTTACAAAACTGAAGTTTTCGGCTAGCATAGTTGACAACTTTAACATGTCATCCTGGCACTGTTCTTTGGTTGGGCTACAAAGCAGAAGGTCATCCAAGTACTGCAACAGGATACTAAGACAATTCAGGGTATCAACGTTATGAGATAGAACCTGGCCAAATATAGAGGGGCTTTCACAATATCCCTGAGGAAGTCTTGGGTATGTGTATTGTTGTCCAGCATAAGTAAACGCAAATAGATGCAGAGAATCTGGATGGAGAGGTACACTAAAAAATGCAGAGCACAGGTCAATTACCATATAGTATTTTCTTTCCTCAGGTATGTTTGAGTACAACGTGTGCATGTCTGGATCAATTGACATTTCAGGTACTACTATTTGATTTATAGCTCTCAAATCATGTACCAACCTCCATTTATCTGAATCGGGCTACTTGACAGGAAAGATTGGAATGTTGCAAGGGCTCCTGGTGGGGATCCATACACCTGCTTCAATTAGCCCTTGTATGATTGGTCTTATACTTCCCTGGCTTGTGAGAACTGTCACGATTCCCCCTGGAAGCATCTCATCTGTTCGTTCCAGAAGCGAACTTCATTGACATTGACACGCGGACTTTGTTTATGTTTTTGTTTTGTCTCCTCCTCTGTCATGTGTTACCCTGTCACGTGTCTGATATCACTACCAGCTGCACGCTATCAGCACTGATTAGGCAGGTACATATACCGCGCACCGAATAGCACTTGGGGCGGAACATTGTTTATGATTGTTTATGCATGTGCACAGTATGTTTGTGAATGCGTCTTTGTTGTCTACGGATCTGTTTAGATATCTCACACAGCCTCACTACCTGTTCATGTCCTGTTTCCCGGTTCTGGTATATCAGTTTGTTTTGTCCTCATTATTATGTTCTAGGCGTGTTTCCACCGCTAACCCGTCTAGATCCCTCGTCCATGTTAAATGCTTAGTTTACCGACCCAGTCTGCTTGTGACCTCGATGTTGATTTCGGCTTAGCCCTATTTAATGTTGTTTGCTCATTGCCTGACCTTCGCCTGTTTAAGGATTACGTGTTTGGACTACATGTTTTGGAATACTGTCTACCACTCTTGAAATAAACACTGTTCATATTGCGTTTGCGTCCAGCCTCATTCTCCACCGTCACGAAGACGTGACAAGAACAAGGGTTTTGTCTCTGATACGGCAGGCAAATGTTATCTTTTAATTTTTTAATTGCTAGCCCTGATGATTCAACTAACTCTGCGTATGTTGGGTGCTTCATCCATAACTTGTCTGGCATTTTTCTTTGCAGTTCTTCCTCATTTGGATCTGTTCCAGGCTCTACCATTACCATCTGCGTTTAAACTGCAGATACCTTTGACCTATCATGAATCATGGCACACGTTGCTACAATTGGGTTTACTGCTATTACAGAGATACGTATGAACTGCCCAATAGGTGAACTGTGTAAGTATGGGTTCTCAGTTGGTTTCATTCTTTCACTTTGCTAGCCTGCTTAATCATTGGTTCTAAAGCTTTAGGTTATCAAACTTATTTGCGACCATAAGAGAGACATGGGGGACTGCAACTTCCTCCTGGAACCAATTTGTAAGTCATTCTGACAGTTCTGGCAATTGTGCCATGGGTGGTATCCCTAGGGGCCCACTTATTACATCCAAAGTCTTTACTGCCACTTTACATCCTACTTTGAGTTCTTCCGACAAGTAGGCAAACTCCTCATCCGGTCCTCCTTTGTCATACTTGATTGTACAGTGTACAGGAGTTTGTTTCATGGCAGTTTGGGTGCATATGCTTTAGTCAGAGTTTCCATTCTTCAAACTTCTCCCATATTTCCAATTTCTCCATGATCTCTACTTCCAACCAGTGCACGTTTTTGGTTACTCTGGGAGTTATGTCTTGTTCTTGGAGGAGCAAGTACTGTGTAGCTATAGGTAACCCACAGCCCTTTAAAAAGGTAACCCACATTGTATAGTTGCCCCCAGTTTACACAGGGTGTCTCGGCCTAGTAAGTTCACTGGTGCCCCTGAATAATATAACATGGGTGTCTGTATAGTAACACCATCGAGCGTAAGTTTCTGAGGCTCTGTAAAGCGTAAAATCTATATTTTTCCAGAGAAGCCCATAGTTTTAATCACTTTACAGGTGAGGGGAGCTGTGAGCATTTTTTTCCCGATGCTTGTATAAGTAGCGCCAGTATCAATCACGAAGGGTACCTTTAATCCTTTCCCAACCGGGACTGTTGGTTCTTGTTCCGGGTGCAATGTGGTGACGTGACGTACTGCATCAGCTCCCCCTCTGACTTCTCTGGGCCTTTTTAACTCTGGTGTTGGGTTGGCCCCCTATTAAGGCCAAACATTGGCCCTCCAGGGGCACTGTGGGATTCCATTGTTGCTCCATTAATTAGTTTCCTTGTCCCTGTCTCAAGGTCTGTGACCCTAGGGTCTGACCTCTCCTCTCAGCCCTATCCACATGATCTCCCCATGTGTACCTGGCCATTTACTATAAGCAGTTTGTCCTGGGTCCTTGCATTGGACCTCGTATACAAGTATTCAACAGGTACCAGCTGTATTGCTGGTATCTGTACAGGAGATTAGGTTACTTGTGCTTGTGTCAGTGCCACCATTGGGACAGGGGCCACAATTGGCTATTCCTGAGGTGCAGTGGCTTGTGGTGTCACCATCAGCGCAGCTTGTTTGTTACTCGCTTTCTTCTTTTCCTTTTCTTGCTTTGGTCTTACTATCTCTCCCAGCTGTGCCTGACAGTTGGGTCATCATTTCCTCGGCTGCTTCTTTTGTTTCTGTTTTCTTTTTCCTGTACTGATCTACATGATGTGTTATGTGTGCCATGAATGAGTTCCATTCCATTGTAGTCAGTCCCAGTACACCTTCTAATTTTTCTTACACTTCCTGGGGTAGGGCTTTCTTTTGCATCATCCTGAAGAGTCCTGCACTGGCTGATGACTCATCCCATTTGTCTCCTGTCTTATCTCTCCATTTGTACTGAAACTCTTTCACAAATTTCGTTATGTTTTCTTCCTCTTTCAGTTTGATAGTTTCTAGCTGTTCTGGCTCTAACTTTGTGGGGTACGTTTTTCATACTGCTCCCCATACAATGTTCAGCCTCAAGGCAAAACAGCATCAGATCACACCTGGGGTCATCCATCTCTTTCTCCATGTTGGCCATATCCATTATTTCTTCGGTTCAACCTTTGCACACAGTCTGACACAATATGGCTTTTATATCCCCAGTGGGTCACAGTTGTCCTGATGTTTTCTCCTCAAACTTGGTTATCCACCTTTGACCTCCATCACAGAGATTTTGAAGTTTCTGTAGCAATTCCGTTAAGTCCATAAAGGTCCATGGTATATATTGCACTGTCTTGTCTTTCATCATCAATTCATACATGGAGGCAGAGTTCCTGGTTTTATTATTTCTCTCTTTCCGCACTGTTTTGTAGCAGATCTCTTGCCAGTGCCCTCATTTGTAAATCGATTTGAAGCTTGGAGAGATTGTCGATCACATAATTCCATCTTTTGATATTGTCCAGAGCCACCTTTCTCGTTGTCTTGGGCATTTACATTAGTAAAGTCCATCTCATCTTCCTTCCCCTTCTTCCCCTTTTTCCTGCACTTCATATTCCTCTTCCACTGAAGTCTCTGTCTCTTCTAGTTCTTGCAGCCTTTGTTTAGTTAGCTGCTGTAAGTTCTTCTGATATTCTATGGAGTTGTTCATCTGTTTGATTTCCTGTGTTGATCTCACACTTTCTATTTGTGTGTGATCTGCATTGCGGATTTCCTCAGCAGCCTCGCATGACCTTATGATCAATTCCCTCACTTGGTGGAATTCTCTTCCTTTCTCCTATACCAAACCCTCCAGATTCCCTAGTCTCTCCCTCAACTGTTCCCCTTCCTCGTTTTTCAGTGCAGTTCACGTCTCCTTCCACTGTGAACGGTCTGGCCTTTATTGTGAGTCCAATTGTTCTGTTTGCGTGTCTGGATCGTAAGTTCTTACAAATAAGATCTGCCTTTGTGGTCCTCGTTGTCCATTTGCCGCATCTTTCAACCCTTCACTTACTTTGGGAGGGGAATCTACAGTCACTTCTCCTTTGTGTTTTATTTTCTTCCTGTCTTCATAGCTCCCAAACCTCTTTTTGGAGTACGTACTCCAGGAGAGCCGCCCTGCTGGTTGTTTCCCATATGGGGGTACTAGTATGTTGGAATTGAGGAATCCTTTCCCAGTATACGTGCACGACGTTGTCCTCTGCACTTGTGTTCATACAGTGTACAGACAGCATGCTTATGTCTCTTGGTGTTCTGCAGACATTGTCTCCACTAGTTTCCTCTTTGTCCAGTGGTCTGCACATCCCATCAAACGTTCCATGTCATTTCATCCTAGCAGGTTCCCATCCCTCGATGTTTGGTATGTCACTTTGTGTCAGTGATGGGTATAGTCCCACCGTGTATGGAGGTGGTTAGGGAATGTACTGCGTGTTGTACGACGGTGGGTTGTGCCATGCCTTTCTCCATATCCTTTTCTGACTTTTCACGATTCCCCCTCACTTTTCTTCAGTTTCTCTTTGTGCTCCTTAAGTTCTTTCTCTTTAGAATCCTCCTGTTGCTACTTCTCCTGCTCTTCCCTTGCTTGTTCTTTCCTTTTCCTATCCATATTTCCTTCTAGCTAAAATCCTATTTAGAACACTATTTCGTCCTTTGCGTCTAGCCTGGCCTTGGCTTTTTCTCCATTTTTCTTCTCATTACAACAAGCTAACCCCTGCTTCATCTTTTAACACATCCGTTCTTCAAATATTCCCTCTGTTGGCCATTGCAACTTTCCAGCTGTACTTTTCATCTTTTTTATGTTTCCTTATAATTATCTCTATTGGGCGTATACGCTCTGGTTACTCCTAGGTTACTTATTATGTGACTTATCACCAAAATATATCAATTAGGTACTTTCCTGAAGGCTGTAACTCCTGACCCACACCCTGTTTGCTGATTTCTAACTGATCAACTCCTGGCAATGGCAATAATAATAGTGCTATAGAGTTGTCTTGACCAACTACACTGTGAATTTCCACTAAACCTTCTTCAATGCTTTCAATGACCATGTATAAATGCAAAATATAGTGTTTGTGTATTTCTTTTTTCTGTGGATAGAGGTATGGTAGGTCTCTTTTCCTTTTTGTCTCTCAGCTCCACCTCATTTCCAATGGCCCAACAATATTTACTAATTATACACATAACCTTCCAAAAGAATGACCACCTTTTTACACATTGCTTTCCAGTTACAATTCATAGGATATCCCTTTAACTTCATGTTTTTCTTTTGGGTATTTAAACAATTTTTCCAAGGCCCTTGCTGGCATTCCCACTTCCGGTAACTGAGCTGTGCACAAATCATCGCCCCGTTGTCCTGGACAATTTGGATATTTTATCACTACTTCATTATAGGTGAGATGTATTTTATAATTGCTTATTTTTACACATATTTCTTCTCTAATCCCAAGTTTGTTAAATGTTTTTGGTGCTTCTTAAACATTCTGTGAGTATGTGTGTGTTTTGCTTAAACATTTTGTGTGTGTGTGTGTGTGTGTGTGTGTGTGTGTGTGTGTGTGTTTCTTAAACATCTCATGAGTGTGTGTTTTAAACTTTAAGCTTTTTTCCATATATCCATTTCCTACATTATTTGCATGTGCTTGTACATGTATGTATGTGGATATATTTTAAGCTTTACCACTACAGTTTTGTCTCATTTTTGTCCTTTCTCTCTGATCTCTGTCCAGCTGACCAACTCCCTCATTCAGCTCTCTCTCGGCTGCTCAATCTCACAGGCCTGGGTGAATATCTATGTCATCAGCTGGCACATTTGGCAGTGGACGTTACAGCCCTGCTGGAATGTCTCTGCTCTTCACCTAAACCCTCAGGGGTTCCTTATCCTCCTGCTTATCTCATAATTGCATTGGTGACCTTTGCTCATGCTTCTACTCAAACTGAGGCTCAACTGTTTCCCAAAACCTCTGTGGAGATCCTGTTTATTCGTTCCTCTGATGATTATAGTAGCTGTGCTGCAAACACACCACCATTTTGTCTTTCACCTACTGATTATTCTCCGGCATGTCCTTTTTCCCACCCCAGTGTATGATGTACAGTATCTTACAAAAGTGAGTACACCCCTCACATTTTTGTAAATATTTCATTATATATTTTCATGTGACAACACTGAAGATATGACACTTTGCTACAATGTAAAGTAGTGAGTGTACAGCTTGTATAACAGTGTAAATTTGCTGTTCCCTCAAAATAACTCAACACACAGCCATTAATGTCTAAACCGCTGGCAACAAAAGTGAGTACGGTGTTGTCACATGAAAAGATATGATCAAATATTTACACAAATATGGGAGTGTACTCACGTTTGTGAGATACTGTATATGACAGTGATACTCAATAAACTACATACTCTGTTACCCTTGTATTTTCCTGTGTCTTAAATTTATTACCTCAAGACACTAACAGTTTACAGAAAGTATGCAATTAAGGTCACAGTTACAATATCTTAGGACACTAAGGAGACCTTTCTACTGACTCTGAAAAACACCAGAAGAAAACTGCCTAGGGTGCTTTCTCACCTGCATAAACATGCCTTAGGCCTGCTGCAGGGAGGCATGAGGACTGCAAATATGGTCAGAGCAATAAACTGTTAAAATGCACCAACTTGACAGCACTGATTGAGGGAAAAAAGCCATATATATTTTTTTGTGATCACAACCTTGAATATTTGTGTGTACAGACTGCTGTACTTCATAATATCTGTGTTTATGCATGTGATTCTGATAGTACGATCTACTGCACAGGAGAGCTGTTAAGACAGATACAGATGGCCAAACTGTTTGATGACAATAAGGCCTTTGTGGATATGAAATTGACTGCAGCACCTGGTGAGAGCACTGCATTGCATTGGTCTTTTGCCTTTCATATTTCCACATTGTCTGCTTACCTCACTGTTGATTTTCACTCCATGTAGATATTGTTTTAGGTGCCTTCTCCAACCTAACACAAAGGTTTCCATTTGGGACAGTTCCTCCTTCAGATCTACGAGTGTTTGTGAATACATACTTTGTGAATAGCGGGAATGAGTTTGAGCAGTGGAGTCCTCCAGACTGGCATGATAAGTAAGATCTCATTTTAACTGTAATGGATAAAATTTCAAAAGTATGTATCCCACTGCCCGAAAGGAAGAATGATGTGGTTTATATTTGATTGCAGGCCAAAACTGCTGTCCAAAATATCTGACCCAAAACTTCGCAGCTGGGCTGAGGAGTTGCACAGTTTGTGGAAATCACTTGGCCGAAAGGTCTGTCTTTTAATATCTGCATGATAAGAATTTTTGTTGGTAGATCTAAGTTTCTCTTCTCTCTCAATCTCTTTTCTCAGATCGGAATTGACGTGAGAGACAATCCACAAATGTATTCTATGATATACTGTCCATATCCAGGCATTGTACCAGGTGGACGCTTCACTGAGTTTTACTACTGGTGAGGCAAGCATAAATACACATATTATGCTCAGACATGAACATCCTTAGTGATCGTATTTTACTTATGTATCTGACAGGGATTCATATTGGGTGCTAAATGGGCTCATATTATCTGAGATGATGGAAACAGCCAGAGGAATGATCTTAAACATTCTACACATGGTGGAGAGGTGAACCTTTTTTCACCTATCAGTTTAGGTTACCCTAATCTTTAGGTTATCAGATTAGGATACCTACACACACACACACACACACGCACACACACACACACACACACACACACACACACACACAATATGCTGCATACATAGGATGAATAGAAATTGGTTTAGCTGACAGTGTAAATCAGGCATTTACTGAATAACATTAATATACACTAATCTAATCACGCAGGTATGGTTTTGTTCCAAATGGAGGGAGAATTTACTATGAGAGACGCAGCCAGCCACCCTTTCTACCACTAATGGTGGAGAGTTACTATGAGGCCACTGAGGATGTAGACTTTCTCAAGTTAGTCTTTTTGCAGATAATTTTTCCTACAGGTAATTCTTATTTTTAGACATTGTTAGAATCATCATTGTCTCTTGCAATGTGTTTGGTGATGTTTACAGGAAGGCTTTACCATTGTTGGAAAATGAGTACAATTTTTGGATGAAGAACCGCTCCATTGTTGTGAAAGTGAATAGTGTCAAGCATGTCATGAATCGTTATTATGTACAAGTTGGCCAGCCCAGGTAGGAGCTAAATTAGGCTGTGTAATTTTTAAAAAATCCATACAAAGGAAATTTCTAATATTCTAAAATAGCACTCTTCGTCCTCTACAGGCCCGAATCTTATACACATGATGCAGAGCTGGCAGAGGGCTTACCTGCAGGTACATCTTCCAATATCAAGAACCTACTGCTTATGCAATAAGCTGTTTTTTGCTGCTTTTGTATGAGAGCATCTGAAAATAATAGGATAATACAATTATAATAAAATATCTTTTGAATACTTTTAGAAAGACCCTGAATTATGCTTGACTGATGTTGTGCCTTTCTCAGAGGCTCAGGAGAAGCTGTGGACAGAACTGAAAGCAGCAGCTGAGTCTGGCTGGGATTTTTCCTCACGCTGGTACATTAACAACTTGGGCCAAAACAGTGGCTCATTTAGGGACACTAGGACCGGATCCATTGTGCCTGTTGACCTCAATGCTCTCATTTGTCGCAGTGAGCGTGTCCTGGCCACTTTCCACAGAATTCTTGGTGAGCAAGAATATATCTGCAAATTTTTATACAGTACAGGGTCTGGCATTTTTCCCCAAAGCTTGGAGAACATGTAAATGTCTCAATTAAGCAATATACAACTCACAATTGGGTGATCATACTGAATGTCAGCATGGTTGTGATTCGGCCACAGGTAATCACAGCTGTGCTGATATTCAGTATAACAGTACGTTTACAATACTGCTTTTATTCATTTCAATTTATTATTTTTTTATCAGTTTCATAAATAAGAAATGTATATCAAGTAACTGACATTTCAGAAACAATATGGCCAAATAATTTGGTTATTTTTGCTCCACGAACGGATATTGAACAGCATTCTGGATGCAGCCAATCAGCTAACCGGGCTGACCACACATCACACCGACAGTATAGCAACACTATACAGTGAGACTCAGGGCAGTGTATTTACATAAACAACAAATGAAGCAGGAATGCTGTTGTGGTCTCAAGCTACTGTTCGTCGATGGTAGAGTTTATGACTATGAAATGCTGACCATACAGTGCCTTGCGAAATTATTCGGCCCCCTTGAACTGTTCGACCTTTTGCCACATTTCAGGCCTCAAACATAAAGATATAAAACTGTAATTTTTTGTGAAGAATCAACAACAGGTGGGACACAATCATGAAGTGGAACGAAATTTATTGGATATTTCAAACTTTTTCAACAAATAAAAAACTGAAAAATTGGGCGTGCAAAATTATTCAGCCCCTTAACTTTCAGTGCAGCAAACTCTTTCCGGAAGTTCAGTGAGGATCTACAGCTGAGGTGGGAGATTCTGTCCATAGGACAACAATCAGTCGTATACTGCACAAATCTGGCCTTTATGGAAGAGTGTTAAGAAGAGCCATTTCTCAAAGATATCCATAAAAAGTGTCATTTAAAGTTTGCCACAAGCCACCTGGGAGACACACCAAACATGTGGAAGGTTCTCGAACTTTTTGGCAACAATGCAAAACATTATGTTTGGT
>JAFFST010050592.1:135219-152669 GCA_022414735.1 Noturus placidus | reverse complement strand
ATATATATACACCAGGCATGAATCTAGTATTGAAAGGTGATGTTTAATGATATTTGTCGAAGTACACAAATCTAATCCACACCTGCTGAATGCACAGCAGCTGAATGCACAGACTCGGTCATCGGGTCAGAGTTAATCAGCGGTTCTTACTCAGAAGAACATCTATGGACAGAAAGCAGTGAGAAAACATTCTGCCTCCTGTCCACAGCCCCACGCTGTTCTCCCCCGAGTCATCTGGCCTTAATAGTTTTAGCAGCCCAAAAAAGTAAGAGTCCTTTTACCAACTGCAGTGTTTAGCTGTTTTCACAATCAGATAGCTGCCTCACTTACAGCCAGTAGTTTTACAATTCTGAAATGATCATATTACATGTTAGCCCATGCTGAAAATACACCTCATGTTGAAGGTTCAGGACGTGTTCCACAGAAGGTGTTTTAACAAGGTTAGCTTCCTGCAAAAACTACCATTATGGAAACATTACTTTTTACATCACATTAATATTCAGACAAATAAAAACAGATCACAAAGCTAACAGACCTTTCGTTCTTCCACAGAGAGAGAGCGAGCGAGAGAGAGAGAGAGAGAGAGAGAGAAAGACAGCGAGATACACAGAGAGAGAGATAGACAAAGAGAAAGAGACAGAGAGAGACAGAGAGAGAGAGAGACAGAGAGTGAGAGAGACAGAGAGAGACACAGAGAGAGAGCGAGAGAGAGAGACAGAGAGAGACAAAGAGAGAGACAGAGAGGGAGAGAGACACAGAGACAGAGACAGAGAGAGAGAGAGAGAGAGAGAGAGAGAGAGAAAGAGAGAGAGACAAAGAGAGCCAGAGAGAGACAGAGAGAGACAGAGAGGGACAGAGACACTATTTCATCAATTGTTGGCAAATGGACTGTAGAAAGTTTTGTCTCTCTGTCTCTCTTTGTCTCTCTATCTGTCTCTCTCTGAGACAGAGAGAGAGACGGAGAGAGAGACAGAGAGAGAGACAGAGAGAGAGAGAGACAAAGAGACAGAAAGAGACAGAGACAGCCAGAGAGGGAGAGAGAGCCAGAGAGAGACAGAGAGACAAAGAGAGACAGAGACAGAGAGAGACAGAGAGAGAGACAAAGAGAGAGACAAAGAGAGAGACAGAGACAGACCCAGAATAGTCCTGCTTTGATCATCAGAAATACAAGCAAGATCCACTGGCTTTAAAATGACTACAAAGAAACAGCACTTGTCAGAAATACTTGAAAGAGGCTATAAAGCAAAGCTATGTCCTCTTGGCCTTGGGTAATCTCTCTCTCTCTCTCTCTCTCTCTCTCTCACAGACACACACACACACACACACACACACACACACACACATACACATACACACCTACTACTACTACTTTGTCCTGTAAAACCCCTATGGTGAAAGTGAATGACCGGCTGCTAGTAAACTCAAACGACACTAAAACAAACACACAAACAAACAGTGACAAATTCCTACTAAAGTTCACACATGTGTCCCACACCAGTGTACACACACACACACACACCACACACACACACCAGAAAATACACAAGCTAATGTCGTAAATCAGAATGCATATTATTTGTTATGTTAGTAATGTGTTATTCCATCATCGTTGCCTCACAAGGCAGAAACAAACTGTGTAATGTGGAATTCTTGAAAGTGAAAATGACCGAATTTTTGAACTACACATAATCAGTTACAGCTCCTAGAAGGAGTTAGGGAATATGTAATATATAATAATAAATGTATAAAGTAAATTCATATATAACAGTAAAGTATGTGTATCAGGGTGTGGTTATTTAAAAAAATATCCCAAACATCTCACTCAGCACCATTAATCCCATTATTTTTAAAAGGGAAAGAATAGGACATTCCTAGCAGAGACTGTCCACCAACAGTCAGGAAGCAGGTACGTGACCAGGGTTAACTCTGAAGAAGCTGGAGACTCTGAGCAAACATTTTGACACTGAGTTTGAATAAAATGGAGCATACGGATGTCTACGGAAATCCAAAATCTGCTCCCCATTACATGTGTTTCCCATTTTATTGGCGTTGAATTGAAGCATGGTGGTGGGAGAATCATGTTGTGGTGATGCTTTTCATGAGCAGGGACTGGGAAACTACTCAGGATTGAGAGCTTGATAGATGATGATAGCAGAAGTGAGTAATGAAGTTACACATCACATTAGACTAGGGCTGCACAATTAATTGAATATTGATCGCGATTACGATTTTGACTGCCCACGATTAAATGAAAATGATCGACTGCGATATTGACGTTTAAAGTTCATCCTCCGCTCATAGAAAACTCAGCTGTTTTCTCCACTCAAATCAAGCTCTTTCTACACGTACAGCTAATCACATAGCGCGGCGCAAGGATGACGTCATTTTGTAGTGCCAAAACCCAGAAACGAAGCTGCCAGTTTCTCTGCAAGATCCAGCGCTTTTGCGAGGGGAAATCATGACACTAGCTAGCACGATGCTAAATGGCACTACAGATGTTGTCGGACATTAAACCTGATAACGCCGAACGGGAAAAAAAACTTTGCAGATAAACTCAGGGCTCTACAGTGCGACTTCATTTGTGACTGAAGTCCTATGTGCGACTGTGAATAAATATTTATTCGCACTGGTGCGAGTGATCTGTTCATAGTTGTATAATACAATCAAAATACAAACTACAGGAAGTCCAAAATGCATCTACAGGTATAGATAAAAAATAGATATTATAATAACTTCATAAAATATAAATAAAATGAAATAATGTTTAATTACTATGGGTTGCATTTAATATTAATTTGACATTAAGCTTAGTTATCTATTTCCTTATGAAATCTATAAGCCTTTTTCCTAATATGGATCATGCTTGTGGTAATATACTTTTAATTAGGACTCTTTATTGTTTTTAAGATATTTAAAAATAAATATATTATGCTTGTTTATTTATCAATTAACCAACATTATTTCTCATTGCTATTATTTTAACTCAATTAACAGTGACCATGAGCAGAGAGTATTACATTTAACTGTTTATGATAGACTTCCTGATTAAAGTTTAAACAAAAAAAAGATTGGTATCTGGATCATTATTGGCTATAAAAATCCTGATCGGAGCATCAGTAATGAACACCATTATACTAAAGCACTTTGCATCTGACGGGTAAATGAACTCACCCAATCACATCCATCCATCCATCCATCCATCCATCTTCAACCGCTTACTCCTTTTCAGGGTCACGGGGGAACCTGGAGCCTATCCCAGGGAGCATCGGGCACAAGGCGGGGTACACCCTGGACAGGGTGCCAGTCCATCGCAGGGCACAATCACATACACACACACATTCATACACTACGGACAGTTTAGACACGCCAATCAGCCTAACATGCATGTCTTTGGACTGGGGAAGGAAACCGGAGTACCCGGAGGAAACCCCAACACACGGGGAGAACATGCAAACTCCGCACACACATGGCCCCGGTGGGACTCGAACCCCGGAGGTGTGAGGCGGACATGCTAACCACTAAGCCACCGTGCACCCTTCCAATCACATCCTATATGAGATTATTCAGATATATACACAGTATACACAGAGTGGTTCGAGAACTGACTCCAGCCTGGAACCATGACAGTTGAAAATGTCTAATAGTGTAGCTTTAAATATATTTAAGAGGAGCAGACATCAAACACTGAACATTGATGTTTATTGTATTTGTTTAAAAAAGTGGAACAGGTTACCGGTTGTTTTTTGCATACAGTCTGTAAAATTAACTGAAAATATTAAATTTGGTTTATCAGAAGGTAAATTAATGTCAAGAATCATACTATGTTCCTAAATTCTGTCATAATTGACCAGCTCAGGTTTTCTCATGCCTACTTGTGTATTACATTGTGGCACATTAACGTTACCATCTCTGAAAAATAAAAAATAATAATAAAATAAAAAACGTAACTCATAAATTTTTGTAATTAGGTTCACAAGTGCTCCTAAAAGAAATTGTCTGCGTCTCTCCTCCTGTAAACACTGTTAATGACCTTTTCTGCATTCGCTTGAATTGTTTTCATTTGGGTGCATATTGTTATATTTGATCACACATATTCATTTGTTTGATGGCATTTTTATTTTTACTTATCCTAGATTTTGGGTACAATTTTATTTATAATTTGCTTCTACGAGACGATGCACTTAGGACCAGTCTAATTTGATGCAAAAATTTGTACATTAGCAGGAATGTAGCACACCATGGAGGTGAAAGCAGCGGTCTGTTTATTTAAATGTGAAACTGCAGTAAAAATATGTTGTCCCTAAAATCAATGAATGACTGTGATTATCATTTTGGCCATAATCATGCAGCCCTACATTAGACCATCACTGAGTGTTTTCTTACAGCACATAGAACTCATCTTGATTTCTGATAGGGAAATTCTGTAAGATCGCACTCATCTACAGGTACTGTATGTTTGCGCAGCCCTTGAGCAAACCCAGCATTATCCTTTGAGTTGAGAAAATATTACGCCAAGCCTGCAGACGGTCAAACAGAATCAATCCAGACGAGGAGAAATGGGTCTCCAAACTCACCATACTGACAACGTGTTCCCTGGAAACCACCAGGACACTCACACACTTCATCTCCTGTGTGTGCACACCTGCCTCTGTTAAAGCAGGTATCCGCAGAACACAGTCCTACACACACACACACACACACACCTAAATGAGCCTTTATATATGTACATAATCAAGTTATACTTCATTCAACTTACCTGATCACGTACGTTCTCGAACGGATTACTCACTGTGTAAACATCCTCTCTCGTCTCCTCTCTGTGTCCACCCTGGACAACATTTATAAACAGTCTTCAGCTCCATGCTGTACACCTGCCTGTAGGCTGTAAAGTAGGCTGTCCTGAGAGAGACAAACAGTGCAGGAATGTTTATGTAGAGTACTCAACTTTCACACAACTCTATTTGGATGTATGAGTGAGATAGACATACTGAGAGAAAGACAAGCAAATAATATTTCCATCTCCAGATAGTAGCTAAACCTAGGCCAAACATTTAACTGTGTGTGTGTGTGTGTGTGTCTGTTGCTCACCTCCTTTCATAGCCCATGCACCATCGTTGGGGAGAACAGCCCTGTTTCCACACCTTCACCATACTTGTGAAGGCCTGAACACACGGTTGTGCAACACCCATCATCTGTACCTCCTGCTCCTCGCACACATTCGGCCTGAGAGAGAGTGAGAGAGAGAGAGAGAGAGAGAGAGAGAGTACAAATGAGGAGGTGAGAGAGCTGGAGAGACTACAATATTAAAGAGCTGCAGCAGCAACTCTGTGTATTCCCTTCACACGCCCAGCGTCCCCGGATCCACCATCACATTTACATTACATTTACATTTATTCATTTAGCAGACACTTTTATTCAAAACGACTTACAAATGAGAGCACACTCACACACCAATGGTAGCAGAGCTGCCATGCAAGGTGCTAGCTTGCCATTGGGGGCAACTTTAGGGTTCAGGTTTCTTGCCCAAGGACACTTCGTCATGGGATCACCCGGGCCGGGATTCGAACCGCCAACCCCACAATTAGTGGATTAGTGGACAACCCGCTCTACCGACTGAGCCACAGCCGCACATGACCCTTAACGCTCTCACTCAGAGTGTGTACGTACAGTTGGGATTTACACTTTGACCCGGAATTCCCATCGCTATGATGTCTAAGCTTACGCAAATACACAAAGAACAGCATTAAAAAAAAAACTGATGATAACTTCAGATATGTTCGAAAATCTTGTAGCAATCGCACTTAAAATCAAATTCTAGTCATGCCCGTGTGTATTGTATATCAAAAATCCATCCTCTCATATCATTACCCCGTTCTGCGGCTGTATTATTGTTAATATTAGCAGCAGTAAAAGTACTGATGGGTGTTCCCCTTAACTTCAATTCAATTCAAATCAATTTTATTTGTATAGCGCTTTTTTCAACGGTCATTGTCTCAAAGCAGATTTACAGAAATATATTAACCTTCTGTTTAATATCCTTACTGACATTATTTTAAAATTAATGCACTATACAGTTCCTCTATACTGTAGCAGTAGTATAAGTAGTTGAAGGAATAATCGTAGGAACTAGGGGTGGGTGAAATGACTAAAATATTATATCACTAATCAAACTTAAACAACAGCCAAGTATATGTTAATGTATTGTTAATTGTAAGTCGGCTAACTAAGAAGTTAATTCAGGGCAATTCAGAACTAAGTATTTATTCAGCATTAATTAATGTGAATAATTATAACACGAAGCGACATCTAGTGGACAGTTACTCAATTTAAATGATGATGATGATGATGATGATGATGATGATGATGATGATGATGATGAACAATATTAGACTTCATTGTATTAGTGATCGTGTATTATTATTCAATAAGTGCAATTAATATATTTATTGGAGAATAAATACTCGAGAAAAGTGATTTTCGCATTGTAACTGAGTCAAAAGACGGAGGAGGTGTGTTTAAGCAGATCCCTGATTTTATTCAGCATACACACAGTACACACTTTTAAATTCCTGACTTGTAAAAGTTACAAGTTACTTGTAAAACTTACATGTCAGGCTGCAGCTGTGTGGATGAGGCGATGTGCGGAAAACACACACACAACATCAGTGCAGCAAGCAACACCGACATCCTGATCTTCCAGTGGGAGCAAGAAAACACTTGACGGGTTGAAGTGTGACTCCGGGTGAACTTCTTCTCCTGCTCCTGCTCATGCTTCTGCTTCATCTTCTCCTTCTGCTCCATCCACAGTGGAAATGTTACACCACAAACTGCTGCATGCTAAACATCCGAGAGAGAGAGAGAGAGAGAGAGAGAGAGAGAGAGAGACACACACACACGCGCGCGCGCACGCTGTTCACACACACACACACACACACACATACACACACACGCACGCTCCTTTTCTGTGGGGCCTGACTACACTGAGTTGCAGCTCCGTCCCTCTAGTGGCTCCGTTCCAGGTGAATCTCTGCTCCCTGTGCAGGTGAAGCGGTCAACATCAATAATAACGATAATAAAAACATTAATAATAACAACATCAACAACATCAACAATAAATACAATAAAATCAACAACAACAACAACAACATCAATAATAACGGCAATAAAAAGGTAATAATAACAACAACATCAACAACAACATCAACAATAAAAACAATAAAATCAACAACAACAACAAAAGCATCAATGGCAATATCAATAATAACGGCAATAAAAACAGTAATAATAACAACAACATCAACAATAAAAACAACAAAATCAACAACAACAACAACAACAACAAAAGCATCAATGGCAACATCAATAATAACGACAATAAAAAAGTAATAATAACAACAACATCATCAACAATAACATCAACAATAAAAACAATAAAATCAACAACAACAACAAAAGCATCAATGGCAACATCAATAATAACGGCAATAAAAACAGTAATAATAACAACAACATCAATAACAACATCATCAATAATAACCACAATAACAACAATACAGCTACTACTACTACTACTACTACTACTACTAATAATAATAATAATAATAATAATAATAATGCCCCCTGTGTTTTTGTTATTATGTAAATACAGTAGGATGTTTGGCGCAAAACCACACTGAAAAAACCCTCCTAAAAACTAAATAAAAATAAATACATTAAAATACAACACATAAGTCCTATGTGTTGTTTTTTTTTACATTTATTTATAACATTTACTAACACAAATATCCCTCTCAATTTAATTGTACATTTTATTAAACTATTAATAATAAACTACAAAATAAACAAATGAATAAATGCATGCGTTAAATTATAACTACTGCAATAAAATTAAATTGTTTATCTGTGTAATTTAGGCTTAAAAACAGATCCATCAGGTGAATTTAACATTTTATTATACATTTAAAAACAAACAATCTGTGCACTCGTATACAACTAATACATTACAATTAAATAATGTTTTCATAAGATAATAATTTTCAGGTAAATAAAATGTATTTCTCAGTTTAAAAAACACAAAAATGCAAATGAATGCATTAAAAGGACAATGAATAAAATAAAGCATAATATTTATTTATGAGAGTTATTAAAGATTAAACATACACCCATCTGACGTATTACTAGAATTTTATCACTAGGCTAAATTATTTTTTATTTATTAAAAACACAAATAATACATTAAATATATGCCCTTTAACTTGACGTATTATTTTTCAGAGCACTGATGAGAGCGATTTATAGCATTTATGATTGAAAATAGACTTATCCGTCGAATATACATTTTACTACTCTGCTAAAAACTCGGGAACATTTAAACATTAAAGCATTAAAAGAACACATGAAATTGATTTGAAATGAATAAAAACGAATGTATTTGATTCATTGTTTATTGAAAATGTTTATTGCGGGTGAAGACTTTTATTTTGTAGAGCAGTGTCGCCGGTGTTATGGAGCCGCTTCCCGTCACTCGGGTGTTTTCTCTCTCCTCTCTGTAATGGAGCTAGCTGTCTGAACCTGAGGCAGAGTTTATACATTTACTCTCTTTTTTTTTTTTATCAGATGAATCCGGCTTTGGAGAAGGTGATTTTGTTTAATTTTTCGGACATTATTCCTGAGTGAATATATCAGTATCAGCGCTGGATTTTGTTTTAGCTGACACTATGTGCGCGCGCGCCCCGGAACTCCTTTCCTCCATTTTGTATGAAATTGTTGTTATTTACTCTGTGTGATGAGTCCAGCAGGTTTCTGTGATTAGTTATTATTATTATTATTATTATTACCACCACCTGCTGTTTATTAATGTGTGTAAGGCTAGCATAACTAGCTAGTAGACTCGTTATTGTAGCAGGTTGGGAAAGACACGGAATAGAAAAGTCTTATTTTATTATAATTTGGCATTGTATGGTCTGGAAGGGAAGTTGTGTTACTGAGAAGTTACAGGTCTGTTGGTTTGTAAACAGCAGTTTCAGTTTCTCTCTCTGCTGATTAGTCAGTCATGACTAGTTATTCCTGTTTTTCTAAGATGTATTTTTTTATATTTATAGCCACAGGATAAAAAGTGGACAAGCTGAGTTCAGTTAGAGCTCCAAGAGTGGCTAAACTGACAGGCTGAACAGTGGAAAGCTACTGGGTATATGGTACAGACTTTGTGTGAAGAGTAATAGTAAGTAAGGAATAAAACACTTGGAGGCATGCCGTTATAGGGAAATAATCACCGACAGGGTGGTATGAAGCGGTGTTAGTGTTCCTGGAGTGTTTTATTCCCTTTATACCACAGTAATGTGGTACACAACTGCAGGATTCCAGGCCAGATCATTCCTTTAATGATGAATGTTAAGGTCTAAAGCAGTGTTCTTCAACCCTCTTCCTCAGGGAGATCTTCCTTCCTGCAGGTTTCATCTCCAACCAAAGTCTAACACCTGTTTTAATCGATCAAGATATTCATAAAGCTTCTAACGATTATACGGTCATGTGGGTGCCATTATATTTGGAGCCAATGTCTTCAGGAAGGTAGATCTCCAGGAACAGAATGTTTTAGCCAAGCTGTAGAAATTTTCAGATCGAGCCTAAAATCGATAATAATGATGTACGGTTTGAACGGAATCCCCTGCAGATGAATGGAGCGGCGTTCCCGTCTCCTACAGCCGAGATGGCTGAGATGAACCGCATCCACTACGAGCTTCAGTACACGGAGGGCATCAGCCAGCGCATGCGCGTGCCTGAGATGCTAAAGGTCACCCCGTACACGAGCGAGGAGAAAGACGGCATCTCCAATCCAGACCACGAGGTGCTGCACACCACCATGATGCAGGTCCCCGACAGGATCCTCGTAGCAGGTTTGAGAGATTCTTTTTTGTATTTAGTCATTTTGAAGCGCTAGAGTCCATGATTAAGGAAACATGGACTTAGGCTTTGGCTTCTGAAATGAAACACGGACTTTTGGTTCTTAACCGACTACTTCTGATTAGCACTTTTCTTACAGTCAGCTTCTTTCACAACTATAACCTGCCTTACTGTCCGCCTTCTTTCACATACATGTGCTCACAGACGCCTACGATTGGTTAGTATTGCCCTGATTGACAGGGGAGAGAGTCACACCGTCCCTCCAACCCAGACAAAACAGCGAATGTCACTCTCTTGCACTCTATCGCCAGCCACAGAAAACCGTGAAGCTCCCAGCGAGGGCGAGTGATTACAATCCAAATGCATAATTGCGAATGTAAATAAATTATAGTAGGGAATCCGGACCAATCAGAGTGTGCGGATGGGTCACGAGCAGCCACGTTTACATTTTTATATTACTCGTAAAATACAGTTCTGTCATTTCTTTGATGTGTTTATTGGAAAATCAGTAATGAGGAAACATCCCCCACATCTGTCCTCTGTAGAAGACCATGAAGACATGCAGTTCTACAGACCCAGAGATCTGGATCTTATCCAGTCCACGCCACTTGAGACCCTGTCTCTGAAGACTCCTCCTCGGGTTCTCACCCTCAACGAACGCCCCCTCGACTTTTTGGAAATGGAGCAGCCCAGTGAAGAGGTAATGGCGGGTCTGCTCATTCTGAGGAGGGGAATGGGGGTGGGGAGGGTGGGTGGGTGTTTCATAATTATTAAAGGTAATACTAAGGCTAGCTTTCTGATAATAGTACTTTTATATATTTAAAGAGTGATTTAAAGCAAAGCACAAGTAGGTTTTTCCTCTGGTGGGGGAGGGGGGGGGCGGTTCTACAAGTGTAGAGATTGAAATGTTAGCATCGGTGTGTTTAAGATGGAAGTAACATGATGGAAGGACCTGTCCTCTCTCTCTCTCACTCACACACACACACACACACACACACAGGTACGCACTCAGAGCAGAGCACGCAGAGAACGTTCAGTCAGCGAAAACACAGCTGTGCGTCAAAACAGCCAGATGTCCCGAAACGACTCCTCGTGAGTATACACCCACACACACGTGCGCACTATCCTTCTAATGACCTTTCATTGATATAATTGTTACTCTTAACTCTAACCCCAACCGCAGTAATAAAAAGCCAAACGTCTCCACAAGGTCAGATATACAAACGCACACACACACAGCCTAATACAGCTATTTAGATCTATACTGATATAAAATGGTGTGTCATATGCTGATTTAAACTTTAATCTGGGTTTACAGTATAGGGCTGGGCGATATATCGCTATAATATCGATATCGTGATAAATGATTACGCGAGATATCTTTGATACGGTGATGTGTTATTTATTTATTTTTTAATTTCTTTACAAATTAAATCGTGCTGACTGGACGACGTTGATTTGACGTCATTTGTTGTTTATTTTACTACAGTTTTGCAGACAATTTGTTTGCTAAATTATACATCGCTGTGCGCATCGTGTATTGCAGAAGCGTCCTCAAGCATCATGATGTTCATAATATATCTTTGTCATATCACCCAGCCCGATTTCCAATACACTTTTCTAGTTATTTACAGTATGACTAGATTTGCTACAAAACTTCAAGTCTCGACGTCGCGTCATATTAACATACAGTAAGGCTCCCTACTGCAAGTAGTCATTCTGTAAGAAAGAAAGCACAGTATACAGTTTCATCTATTTAAATATAGTAGCGAGGATGGGATTGGATGTAGAATGGACTTCTCAAACTCTTCTTTTTATTCAGTAATGACATCTGGATGGTGCTTTTGCTGAAACCGTTTAAAACCCTTCAACTATGTAAGCGAGCGCAATCAGCGGATAAACCGTGCGTGTGTACGAGCATCAGTGAACGTTTGCACCTTTTTGTAATAGTCGTGTACGAGTCTCTCGGTCGTCCTCAGTATGAAAAGAGGATCTGAACATCATGTAGATGCTGCTGGAAAGGGGTCAGATATGTAGGAGATGCTGAAAAAGAAAAGAGGAGGATTTTTCTGAAGAACAGTGGGTATTTGAACTGCTCAGGACAAACAAGGGACTTATGAACACCTATCACAAAACATAAACACATCATGTTATTGATCATCCAGGTAACGACACGCAGAGTATTAACAATCAAGCGTGTGTAAACGTTTGAACTGGTTCATTTGTGTAAAATCAGTTATTATTGTGTCTTATAGACTAGATGTAAACATCTGATATGTGAAATAGCTTCTTCAGGGCGGGACTAAATAAAAACAAAATGGAAGTTTCATGGTCCCTTTATTATTATTATTATTATTATTATTATTATTATTATTATTATTATTATTATTATGTGGTGTATGTATACTTATGACCTCCAACTGTGTCTAATAATTTGCTGGATTCCTAAAAAAACAAAAATATTTTGTGTTTGAGGTTAGTTCAGGTGCACAGATTGAACCAGTGAAATGCTCTCCTGCTTCTGCTGGTCTTTGACAGCACTTTGGGTTACACTTGTGTGCAGATGTTGGCGTAGATTGTTTTTGCAGTGATACTATAGTTGTGTGTGTGTGAATGAGAAGTAGGAGGTAGAGTGTTTGTTGTGTGAGGATATTCTGTGGTCGACCTGTGGTTCGCTCTTATTTTCTCTTCCTTTATTTCTCTCTCACTCTCACGTCCATCTCAATTTATTTGTCAATCACAGACTCCTTATATCATTCAACCTTCATGTTTGTCCTTGTCTTTCTTTTTTAAGTCCTCAATCAGTCCTTTCTCCATATTTTACACACGCAATAAAACACTTGGGATATGAAGCAGTTACGGTGACCACCTCCAAACTAGATTATTATCTTATAAGTGTCTTATTCCTCTTATACCGCAGTAATTCCTAACCTCAAGATTACATTTTTCTTTATTTATTAAACAATAACGTCATACCTTTTTTTTATATATCTGTTTATTGTCCCATTCATTCCCTCGCCTGCAAAGTCCCATGTCGGAACAGCTTTTTAACTCTGACTGCTGCAAGGCACTGACACTGGAGACTCCTTCAAAAACGTTAAATATGTCTTCTCAACAATTGCACACGATATTTATTTATTTGTTTATTTATTTATTTATTTTTAACCGGTTTGTGCCAAACGTCTATCATACACGTACATTTTGTAAGTTGTTAGTGTGGAAAAAATGTGGAGTTCATGGATTTAAATGGTTCCTTGATCCAAACAACACAATACCAGTCAAATCCAGTGCTTTTTTTGGGGTGGGGGGGGACTGTTTGCTGGGGGAGCATTTAATTGCCACAACCTTTTGGCAGCAAATACAGCTACCAGTCTTTATTGGTAGCTCTCCACAAGGTTGGTACACCTGGATTTGGAGATGGTACCCCACTCCTATTTGCAGAAATGTTCAAGCTGTGAGAAGTTAGATGGCCTTCACTGATGGACAGCAACCTTCAAGTCTCGCTATAGATTTTCAGTTGGATTTAGATCAGGGCTTTGATTAGGCCACTTCAGAACATCCACCTTGTAACATCCTAGCAAGCCACTCCGTTGTAGCTTTGCCTTAGTCTTGATGAGCTACCTTAGCAGATGAGCTACATCCCCACAATATTATGCTTCCATCACCATGCTTCACAGCCATGGCTGTGTTGTTTTGGTGTCGTGCCAAAATGTTCTTTTTTTTTTTCTCCCCATCTGACCACAAAACCTTCTGCCAGTTTGTTGCAGGATCCTTGAGGAGTCTTTGTGCAAACTTCAATCAGGACTCCAGGTAGATCTTTTCTTCGTCTTATTGTTGCGTGATGCACATTTTCCTCTGTTGGCCAGAAAATCCTATAGGTCTTCCCGAGTTTGGTTCCGGGTGTCTGCTTTCCTGGTCATCTAGTTTTAATGGACTCCCAGATGTTGTCAGACTGTGGGTGGTACCTTGCGCCTTCCCCTTCTGGATGATGAATGTGCATCTCCAGCGTATCTTCAAAGCCTTGGAAATCTTTTTATCTCCATCACCTGATGTGTACTTTTTCCACAACCTTGTTGTTTTGGGAGGTCTTCGGAGCCCATGCTGCTACCTTTTGTGTGGATCGGCTCTTTAAACCTGAAAGGCCAGCATAAATGTCTGGTTTTTATTCAAGCTATCAAGTCCGTCGCTGTGATTCCACACAGTTGCTGTGAGAATGAAGTGGTTATGTGACCTTGAAGGCAGCTGGGTATTCCTGAGATTCAGGGATGTTATAGTAAAGGGGGTGTGTACTATTCAAACCGAGATATTGTTAATGGGATCGCGAAAATCCCAGAAGGACTGACTAAAGGGTGTGTATTCGTTTTATATCCACTTTAAACCGCTGTTATAGAAAATTAATCAACACTTCCTAATCAATCCGATTTGAGCGTTTAACAGCACTGTGGTTATAATCATTATCTATAATCTACAATTGTCTACAATTATTATAATCATTATAGTAATATGCCTAATAAACGCACATGTATCTTGCAAGGAAACAGTATTTGTTGTGAACAGGTCTTTATTCATATTTTCCTTTTTTTCGTCTTCTTTAAATACTAAATCCTAAAGCCTCTCACTTAATGCTTCCAACTCTCTCTCTCCTCTCTGTCTCTCTCTCTCTCTCCTTCTCTCTCCTCCGTGTGTGTGTTGTTAGTGTTTGTCCTCCTTCCCCCTCCGTCCTGCGCGCTCTGTCGCTCCGTCGTCCTCCCGATGAGGCGCAGGGTGTTTCCGGTGCGCGCGGCGTTCTCTCCTTCCTCCAGTCCAGCACACGTCGGGCCTACCAGCAGCTCCTGGAGGTCCTGGACGAGAACCAGCGCAGGTGATCCATCTCTCTGCCCTGTCGATGCCTATGACCTTTGACCCCTTGGTTCATGCTTGATGTGAGATTGCATGTTTCTGTGACGGTGGATGCTGTATCCTGTAGATTAGTGATAGTGATCTATTGTAGCACCGTTGCTCGCTTCGCTTCCCATTGCTCCATCTCGTACTCTCGTCTTATTCTGCTCAGAGGCTGAGACCGCGTAGCTGTGTGCGAGTCAGAGAGAGAAAAAAGATTTCCGTTATGTCAAATAACATCAAACGTGGTCATTTTATGAATCAACAATTAGACAAACTAGACTGATGGACACATTTTTGTTTCTTTTCTGATTATTTTTTCATCGTATTATTTTACAAACACGGTATACATTTCATTATTCGTTTTATCGTGATTAATGACTCGTCAGTTACTGTTGTTTGGTGTTGAGTACAGCGTTACTCAGCGCTCTCACTGCTTGTGTCCTGAATGCATCTCACTGATATTTTAATAATTGTCTTCCCAGCTTCATCACATCGCATTACATCCTGTTTGCTCCGGTCGCTGATCAGACTGCCGTCATTATTCACGCAATGATGTTTATAGATTAAACTAAGACTCGACGGTCATCGATTTTTTCATGCAGCTTAGTCAGAGTTGCTTTGTAAAGCATAATTCTACCCGAGCGTGATCCACTGGCTTGTACCGGGAGGAACAACAGATTTGTCTTTGGGCCTCAATCAGCTCCCTTGATCATGGATCCGTTTACACGAGTATAAACGAGTTGGGGCTCTGGTAAGGACCGGGCTCACTACGCACTGGGAAAATGATGACTCAATTTTCGGCCATGAGGCTACGTACTTCTCGTCACCTCTGACGTTTCTCACCAACAGGCATGACCGATATCTTTCTGACATTATATGGCATATAAATTTGCTAGTTTAATCTCTAACACACACACATGTTTCTGTCATGGTACTTCAAGCAGGTTCGTAAGCTAGCTAAAGTTTTTTTTTTTTGTTTTTTTTTTTAATCGTTAAAGCAGTTGTGCATATAGAACGTCAAAAAGATAAAAATCATTAATCATTTCATAGCTACTACAACAATAAGTGGTTATACAGTATACAGTATAACTGTGTTTGTGTGAGATAGAAAGATGTGTGTGATATATATATATATATATATATATATATATATATATATATAACATTTGTATTATATATGCTACCAGTCAAAGGTTTCTTTATTAATATTAATTGCAAACTATTAAATAGTCATAATGAAGACATTCTGTATAACAAATATGGTATTATGTCATGACCAATAAGAAAATCTCTGACAGTCTTTTCGTGTTGAAAGCAAAAATGATTTGTTTTAATAAAAAAAAAAAACTGTTTGGCTGATTCAGTTCGCTATTCACTCGTTGACCAATTTGAACTATAAGCCTCTACTTAAATGTCTTTAGGACAGTTCTAAGTCTGTTGAGTCCAAAACTTTGACAGATGGTGTAATGTATGTATGTAATTGGGTACGTAGCTATTTCTGCTGTTCTATTCTGTTCCATCTTGCTGTCTCTCTGTACGTCCTCCTTTATCTCGCTTCCTCTCTCCTCTTCTCTTCTCCTCAGTAAGCCTTCTCTGAGAGGGGGTTCCACCTCTTCTAACCTCCAGCATGATAACAGGTAACTCCTTCCCCCCTCGTCCCTGTTCTCTACAATCTCCTCCCACAGCTCTTTCCTGTGTCTGAGTGCTCACTGGACATTATTTATTTGAAGAACTCGCCTGGCCAGGTTTCCGGTCCAATGGGTTTTACGTTAGTCTGAGATATTGCTTACTGGAGTGTAGAGTACAACTTCTGATCGCTTATTGTGCCGTATGAGGGCTAGTATTGCTTTAGATACAAGGTCATTTAGAGAGAGAGAGCTGCAGGACCAGACAAAAGAGAGTATAGATAAGAAGTTATAGAGGAAAAGGAGGAACAAGTTCTCAATAAATGAGGAACACAAATATATACACTGTGTGTCTACAGTGCCTTGCATAAATACTCACGTCCCCATGTTTTCACATTTTGGTGCTGGAACGTACTTAAATTGGAATCTTTACCATTTGATTTGCACATCTGGATCTTCTTGCCCATTGATGTCTGGATGTTTTTTCCCCATGTTGTTGGTTTTGAACCACTCCAGCATAGCTTTAGCACTATGCTTAAAGTCGTTGTCTTGTCAGAAGGTGAATATCTCAAGTCTGTTGCGGACTTGGATGGGTTTTCTTCTAGAATAGACCTGTACGTGGCTCCATCCAGTCCCACGGTTCATGTTGATGAAAAGCATCCCCACAACAACAATACTACCGCCACCATGCTTCACTGTGAGGATGGTGTTCTCGATTTTCTCAGCAGTTTTGGGTCTCCATCAAACATCTTTGGATTAAGGCCAAAAAAGTTTCATTCAAAGATCAGAAAAACTTTGTTGAGTCTGACTTTGACGCACACTTGGCTTTTGGTCGCTTAACACCCAACGTACCCGGTTACTGACTTTCAGTAGATGTCTTCTTTCCATTTCGTATAACATATTCAGTGGTGCTCCATGGCATGTCCATGGCAAGTTTGGGATTTTTTTTTTATAACCAAATTCCGATTCATACTTTTCCAGAGTACCAGAATGGGATGAAAACATACACAAGGCACTGGAGTTGAGCGTTTTTATATATATATA
>JAFFST010050592.1:117584-131947 GCA_022414735.1 Noturus placidus | reverse complement strand
TTAGGATCATGTCACGCTTACTGTAGTTTATAAAGGGTATTAGGGTATTTCCCGGTCAGAAATTTGTGTTGATGGAATATTTGCAGTAATATGTACTTTCCTGTCAGATTTGCCCTGGCTACACTGGACACGACTATGGAAGGTGGAGAAGACCTGGCCGTGGCAGATGCAACAGCTTTAAGGAGACAGGTATGACAATCAGGGTTTTCATTTTGATTTATTTCATCGCTGACCAGAAACTCAACGTAGGCTCCTACACAAGCGGCGTGTAACATCATAAAGTGACATTCATGTCTGATGCATATTATATGCATTAACACAACTTTCAGCCAAGTAGGGTAATCCCCCATATCAATGATTATACATGATTATTCGTTAACGAACAAAACATATGGTGAATGAGTTGTTACTATGGTAACAGTAACGGTTAGAACAACCGTGTTAAATATAAAAACGTTCGCTTGAGTTCGGGGTTTTCATGAAAGGTAAATTCTTGCTGCACATGTTACGCCGGTCAGGAGTTCACATCATTAGGGTTTTTTATTATTTGCTTTGTAGTCTTGATTTGGATATTTTTTCCCCACATGTCCGTGCAGATCATTAAGCTGAACCGACGGCTGCAGCTCTTAGAGGAAGAGAACAAAGAGCGAGCCAAGCGCGAGATGTTCATGTACTCCATCACCGTGGCCTTCTGGCTCATCAACAGCTGGGTGTGGCTCCGGCGCTGAATTACAAACCACCCTGTTTCACCTAAGCTCAGCCTTTTTGCGCCCCACTTCACGTGTCAAACATCAGCCCTGATTTCTGCACTTGTGTCCCAGTGCTCGAGGAAGGCTCCTTCAGTTAAAAGACACGCGTCCTGTTCTTGTGTATTTGTGACTTGTTTTTTTAACATTGGCATCGTTGTTCTTAAAGGCCATGCATGAACCAGGTGTATATATACATAAATATATATATATATTATCATGCTTTTGCTGCTCTGTTATGTTATGTTATGTTATGTTATGCCTGACTGTATTCCCACAAGCACAACTATACGGATAAAGATGAGCCGATTCCCGACATGTGAAATGTTGCATCTGGTCAGTATGGACCCAGGAAAATGGGACACACTCGTCTAAATATCTCACTAATAGTCTGACTGGTAGTGCTTAATGTATCAGAGTGTTGTGATGATAAAAGGATCACCCGGGATTTTTTTGTAAAGCTGTTCTACGTCTTGAAATTTTCTGTAACGTACTGTTCTGCCTTACTTGTGATGGATGTGATGATCGTGTTGGGAATTTGAGACCATGTTTGGAATGAGACGACCATAATTATGTATTATAACTACACTCTCTCTCTCTCATATCCATATGCACTATAATTACAGAACTATTCTATTTAAATAAAGAGTACCTCCATATATATTGTCTTTATTTCTTTTTGAATGATCTGATGGTTTACTCTTTATCTATAAAACAGATGAGACTGGGGGGGAGGTGGTACAGCTGAAGATTCTAGTTTACTACATTTGGAGTGTTTATGAAAACTAGTTAATGTAACTCACACTTTACAGCCATGGTGAGCAGAAAAGCATCTTATTACCCGCAACACGTTGAACCGTGGGATGGATGAGCAAGGACACGTCAAGTTCCTCTCCTATCAGAGAGGAACTTGAATCCGAATCTACAGGACTGCTCAGCTGAAGACTGGAAAAGGAATTTAGTTTAATTATAATAGATTTTTTTTTCTTTTTTTGTTTAATTCCTGAACCTCCCATGCAAAAATAAAAACAACAAAACATGCTGATAATGTAAATAACTTAAATCTACTTTAACCTTTTATATGCTAAAGAAGACTATTGAATCATTTCATGCATCAATTATTTATATACGAATCCAAATTCTTTAGATTTTATGTTTTTATCTAAGACAAATTGCATGATATGTGAATGTGTATTAAAAAGTATAAAACAGTAAACTAAAGAAAATCCTCAAATGTCCATAATTTCTCAGATTTATGTCTAAAATATGTAATGGCAGGATAGATGTTGAAATGTAGGCCTATGCTTAAAATGTTTATTGAAATGTATAAACATTGCAATTAGATTCAGGTTGGCATGATTTGTACTTCTTCCTTATTTATTTATTATTTTATTATATTATTATATTATTTTATAAAAAAAAAATCCAGATTTACAAAAGTAAAATCCCTTGGGGGGTTTTTTCTCTTTATTTTCGGTCCTCACGCCGGCCACGTGCTGTCGCTGTAATAATGTCTGGACTAAATGGTTCCAGCGATAATCTAGACAGGTCCCGCCCCTATACTGCTATTGGCTAGTTTACGAGCGAACGACTTCCTGGCTGTCAAATGGACGAGCAGTTTAGAAGTACGGGCTTACTACTGGATAAAAAAAAAAACGATTTTTTCCCTTTTTTTTTTTACATTCAATGTCAATTAAGAATAAAACAATTTCTTGCTAAATTTGAATGTCTTACAAACTTTAATTTTAAATTTTAATTTTTAAAAGCGTTTGAGTCTCATTTCCGCCGGATATTGTCTTATCGCTTCATGGAGTGTCATGGCGGCTTATAGGACGCTTGTGAGTCGCGGTATGTTGACGCTTGGGTTACATTATCGGCATGTTTACAGAAGTGTCCTGGTCACACAGACCAGAGAGAAGAAGCGATGGATGAAGGCCTACACTCTGCTCATGGAGAGGAAGAGGAGACTCGAAGGTCTTCCGCCTCCAACGCCACGGTCAGTGTCCAGTCCCTGCTACAGCACGGGCTCAATCCCAATCACATCCACTGCGCTCTTTATAGGCGCACTATCTAGGGCATGATGTAATGGGCTACTACACTAGATAGTGCACTAGTCCTGTAGGATGGAGCCATTTGCGATTGGGTTGCAAGTTAGGGATGAATTCAAGGCCATTAGTATTTTTAATTTGTTATTTAAAATTTTTTTTTAGCAGCTGTAGTTTTGTTTTGATCGACTTAAGCGTCAGAAAATGTGAATGAAGACTTAATAAAGCCACTTTAAGTTGTTATTCACTACAGCAGAGCTGCGAAGAAAACTATTTTAACCCTTGTCTCTCTTAAAAACTTCTACTGTCATCATGATCGTTGTCATGGGCTGCGTTTTTTAAATTAAGTGATCCTACTTTTGAAACTTTTCTCTCTCTTTCTTTCTTTCTTTCTTTCTTTCTTTCTTTCTTTCTTTCTTTCTCTCACTCTATAGCTCCCAGCAACCTAAATGGGATTATCACGCTGAGGTGGAGGCGTTCAGTGCCCGGCTGAAGGAGCGTTTCTCCACCGACCTCCTGAAGATGGCGTTCGTGAACCCCTGCTACGTCCGCTCTGAAGAAGAGAGGCGCCGCTCTTTGGGTCTGGACACTGAGAGCACAGCGCTAAACCTCAGAGACAATGCAGAGCTGCTGGAACATGGGTGTAACTTCACGCTGGTGAGAATCACAGAACATCAGAACCAGAGAGAATAAATAGTACGAGAACGGTTCTCTGACAACTCTGACTCGTTGTCTGGTGTGCAGGGTTTTCTCGCGGATTGGTGCAGGGGCAGCTTCCCCAGTCTGCCAGAAGACGGCGTAGCAGCCATCGTGTGTCACCTGACTGGGTCGGAGGTCATGTGTTATGTGGCTCGGAACCTGGCGGTGGAGGAACTGGCGATGACGGCAGAGTTCCCTGTCCCGGACGACGTCCTTCGGGAGACGTTCTTTGCTGTGATTGGTGCGCTGGAGCAGAGCAGTGGCTCGGAGAGGGCAGGGCTTTTCATCAGGGTGAGACAGGACTTGATGTACACTAGATGTTCTCACAATAGAATCCAGGGGACTAGTTGTAGCTAAATTACATATTATTCTTTATAATGAACCTGATCTTCAGAGTCGTCCGAGTGGCAGATTATTGTGTGACGAAATGCCGTTTTAGTTTCTTCCATTGACATGTTGCACTATTTTCCTACCTATTACCCACAATCCTGTGTTTGTGTATGTGCAGGACTTCCTCGTGACGCAGCTGATAGGGAAGGACCTGTTTGACATGTGGAAAGTGGTGAACCCCATGGGGATATTAGTGGAGGAGCTGAGCCGCAGAGGAGCATCACTCCCCGAGCCACGCCTCATCCAGTCCTCGGGGGCCAGCACCGTTCTCCCACTGTACTTCGTTGGACTTTACTGGTACGCCAAACACACACACACACCGTGTCAGCGTCAGAAAGGACGAGAACCGTGTTAGATGATCGTATTATCTAAAAAAGTCCTTTGCAGGAAATCTCCATCCTGAAACCATTTTATCACCTTTTTCCATTACAAGGTGATCTTTAATGTCATTAATGAGATATCAAAGAATTTCTGCACTCAAAGTCCCAGAATGCAATGCAATGCAGCTAGACTAACATGTCAATGATGGACGTTTTACTGGATTCGCTGATATAAATTCTTTACTCTAACAGTACGATAGGAGATGTTACTCTAATACGTTTGTGTGTGTGTGGGTGTGTCAGTGATAAGAAGCTGCTGGCTCACGGGCCTGGTGAGACACTATCAGCAGCGGAGGAGGAGGCAGCGCGCGTGGCTCTGAGGAGACTCTTCGACTATACGGAAAACCGCAAACCACTCGACTTCTCCACAAAACATGAGCAGACTGAAACATCAGCAGTGAAGCAGTCGGTCAGCAGAGGATAAACACACACGTGTACTGTCATCTGTCTGTCTTTCACCAGGTGAATAACATCTGCTTTAGTCTTTTCAAACGTCTCTGTTTGTCGGAAGTAAATTTGGACGGTCCGGTTTAGGGAGCGGTGTGGAACACATATTTCCACTCGGTTTCTAATGAGATCCGGTAAAAAAAAAAAAAAAAAACCAGAACACTTTAGTGTAAATGTTTCTTTTTTTTTTTAGAAATGTTTCCTCACATGTGAAGCAGGTCTTGGTTCTTTGACTGCTTCTTATTTAATGGTCTGTTTGTATGTATAATGGCGGATCATTTAAGTTCCTTGATTTTAAATACTCTGAATCAATATCATCAGGAGTATTTATTCCTGTAACTGAAATGTAATTAAGGTCCAGTAACATCCCATAATGGTGATGTCAGTGTTTTAATGCTTATCCATTTAAGATGAGTTATTTACAGCCACAGCAGTTAGTTTTTTCTTGATATTTGCTGTGGCTTGTTTAAAATTTTCAATACGACTTCGAGAGTTTTTTTGCATTTTTTTTTCCCCCTAGAAAACTACTAGAATCTGCTAAATCGCACTCGCACTAAATTGTTCTGCACGCTCTTTCACAGAGATGTTTGTTAGCAAATGAGACCTTTTAGCTGTACTTGTGTTTGACACACATAACATTGTGATGTCACATGACTCGTCTCTCAAATCTGCGGCGATTTTTAAAACGACAAGTTCCTCCGAAATATTATATTTGCGTTTGTTTCTGCAATGGCGAAATCCTGTAGGAGCTGAAATAAATTCAATGTCTGAGCGTTGTTTCATAGCTTCATGTTACCACATGTTCTGAACAGATGAGATTCTGTTTAGAACTTCACGTGCTGAATAAACTTCTGTCTGTTTCTCTTAAAACGTTCTGGGGTTTTTCATCCGTTACTTAACTAATTACTAATTAATTACATTATAGTTACTTGATAGAACGGTTTAAAGCCCTGCTATCATGAGTCTTCAGATAAATCATTTGCATGTGGTTAGACAAAGCGTTCAAGACAACGGAATCTGCTCTGATGGTCATGTTTAGAAAGGTGGAGTCGCTGAACCGTTCTTTTTTTTTTTTTGTACATTAAATGTCCTTGTACTGATGCTGTGCTGGATCTGTATCCAGACTACAGTCCACCATTTTTGCGACTCCTGGATTAAAGCTTTCCTTCTGCTTTGAGGAAATTCAGTTTTTTGTTTTTCTTTTTTTTTTGTCCCCTCCTCAATTTATTTGATCTGTTTTTCCTCAGACTTTGTGACACAGCTTGCTTCAGTAACAAGTCTAAATAATTCTACTTGATGATGGATATTTCTGCGTCCATTTTATTTATATCCCCAAAAAAATGTTAGTGATTGAACCTGTTCTGTTTGAATGTTTGTTGAGGTGTTGTGTGCTGCGATGTTCCTATTTGAATAAAGTAAAAACTGTTCAAACAGGATCGTCAGATAGAATGTGGTTTGTGCATCCATTTAATTTACAAGCTAAATTTTCATCTCTTAATACATGACACCCTTCCCAGAATGCTTTATCACACTGTTTATTTATACCGTTTATACTGTGCTGGAGTTTTCGAATAGACAAACTGAACAGATAGATTTTTTTTTTTTTTTTGAGGATTTTTGTATGAAAAATGATTATGAAGACGAAGAGATTAAAGCAATAGATGGATTGGCTTTAGTGCTGTACGTTCGGTTGTTAAGATGATACGGTTTATGTTCCAGATAAACATGTCATCCAAATCGTGATGTGTGTTCTGTAATAATATATTGTACAGCATATTCATCAATGTGTTTAGCCTTCACTGAAAATTAAAATGGACCTTTTTTTTTTTTTTTTTTACAAGTATGAGAGTTGTTTTCTGTGAATGATAATATAATGTACACAAAAACACGCTTCATTTTCATTTTATTTTAGCATTTTATAGCCTTTCTGGAGTATGGAGACTTATGGGACACCATGTACAGTATTTTGGGTAGTCGTAATAGATTTCTCCACTATATTTTGTTTGAACCCACTTGTGGAAATGAATGTACACATTTATATCAAGTGATCTGAATTAAATTGTTCAGAAGTTAATTAATTTCATAATTTTTTTTTTATGTATATACAGCTCCGACAGAACACTATGCATTATGCTAGATGGTTGCTGAGGTTCTTGTGAATTAGGTGTGAAGTAGGTCACTCGGTTCTCTGCAGGATAGAACTCTTTTTAGGTTGCGGGGCGGTGCAACCTTTGCGCATGCGCAGTGAGCGCGCCCTCTTGCGAGCAGAGCACGGCGTCTTGCCTACTCTCTCACTCTTCTCCGTTCCGTGAACACCGTGAGACCCTTGAAGTGAACTGCTCCTGTCCTCTGTCTTTCTATCTGAATCGCTCCCTCATTTTGGAGAATAGAAAGTTTTTTTCTTCACCTCCGCGTATATAAAACTCTTTCGGCTCCGGCCATGGCGGCGAGTGCGAAGCGAAAACAGGAGGAGAAACACCTGAAGATGCTGAGGGAAATGACGAGTTTGCTACCCAACAGAAAGTGTTTCGACTGCGACCAGCGCGGTCCGACCTATGCGAACATGACCAACGGCTCCTTCGTCTGCACCTCCTGCTCCGGTATCCTGTAAGTAGCCTTAACAACCTGGGCCGCGTCTCAAATACTCTCTCTGGCGTCTACATAGCGCACTCGATGAGGCGCACAAACCGCTATATCACCCCCTATGCATGTAGGTCGCCTGTGTAGGGAATAGCGGGGCGTTTGGGATTCAATAAATCTGGTGTTTTCTAGCACAGCCGTGAAGTTATGACCTTTTTTCGACGTTCTTTTCTTTTATTTCGACTTGACAGACATTTTCTTTACGTTTCTTTACGTATTTGATGAACTATAGTAAAGGTTATTCTATACATTATTATTCATGAAAGAGTAGGCGAGGCTGGGTTAGCTCGTGCGGCTAACAGACGCTAACGACCGCCTAGCTAGAACGCGATAATATTGATTTACATTTTTTTTTTTCCGGTTGTTTAGGTTTATGTGAAGAAATGTTTATTGTTGGTTAACTGAATCGGTGTGCAAGCTGACTTCCCCGACTTCATCTCGGCTAACTACCTGTTTGGAGGCTCACCTAGCTACGAGTTTACCGTTAACTTAACTTCATTCCAGGCCTTGAACGCTTATTCTCTACATTCTATATTGTTTCAGTGAAACGGTATACTTTTGAAGAAATATCGCATGCGAGGCCAAATAATAAAACCGTAAAACTAATTTAGCTTTGCTTTTTAGTGCGTGTTTGTGGAAAACCGCTAGCCAGCTCTAGAAGTTGAACTCGTTAGCGTGCCATTAGGGTGTGTGTGCGCGCGCACGCCGTTAGCTAACCATATCACAACCTGGTGCCTAGCTCTAATCTTACTTTAAACTAATAAATATTAACACAATTCACATCTTAGTTGATGGGCTTTATTTAGTAACTAGTAATGTTTGTGTGTAACTGCGCGAACGTCTAGCTAGCCGAGTCGAATCTAGCTCGTGCCATTATATAAACGCTTTACGCCACAGCGCTGTTAAATTCTCGATTCTGATTGGTCAGAACGTGGTGTTAAGTTTTCTAACGCATCAGCAGCTCTGACTGACAGTAAGTAGTTCCGGCTCTGAGGCTCATATCAACGCGCTCGTTCGAATACCGCTCATTCACATTGACTTGTATCGCAGACGCACTATTTGTTCCTATCGGATTAATTTATCAGCAGGACGTACGTAATAAACTTTTACACGTCTCCTCAGTGATGACTCTCATCCGGACAGCAATAAAATGATCATGGGAGTCTCTATATATCGAGTTGTATTTTGGTCGTACGATCACGCTCTGTTCACAGCATGGCATCAGAGACGTGGCTTAATTATGTGTCTCTTGTTTTATAGCAGTTGCTAGAACTGATAACAGTACATATACTAAAAATCTAGCGATTACCCATGCGATGATTTTTGGTCGCCGATAGCTGAGCCACCGTTTTGGCTCGGTGCCATCTCATGGGTGCGGTGTCTCCTCTTTGCAGAAATGTGTTTCTGCTGGCATGCCCTTGGTTTCATCATCCGTTCTTCTTTCTTTGATTTGAATTTCGAGTAATTCCCGGTTCCAGCCCACGCAAACATTTCTTCAAGTAATTCAGTTTCCATCGCGCAAATCGAATTAGTCTTATCAATTAGCCGAAAGATTCGGACGTCACTCTGTCTTGGAAAAGTGGAACAAGCCATCTAATAAAGGGACGCGAGGAGAGTGAACAGGAACGTCGCTGGGGGAACATCGTCTGGTCTTGGTAGACGTTGCTCGCTGTGTCTCCAGATGCCTGAACCGTCAGAAACGTCGGTGTTCCAGTGAGTTAAAACTTCAGTCCCTGCTGTCATGAAGTAATCAGTGTTTTATGAGGCTACTAGATTTCGTCCTCCAGTCTGAATGCCTAACAGTAGCCGGCCACAAATTTGAATAAACGGGCGTGTAAGTTTAAAAGAAGTACATAAATGCAGTCCAGTTACTCAGTGAAAATCCTCGTCGACTAAGAATGCTATGAGAGGAAGGTTAACTCGGTGGTAACTTATGTTAAATCGCGCGTTCGAATCCTGACAATGACGGGTGGGAGGGGCATTCTCTCTGTTTGTGTCAATCACAGCGACAGTAGCCAATCATCAGGCATCTATCATTTTGTATTCGGTAGACGGAGTGTAACAGGGCTGGGCGATATGACAAATATAACACATCGCGATACTCGGACGTTCCTACAATACACAATGCGTCTCACGATTTATCATTTAGCTGACAAATTGTCTTCAAAACAGTAGCAAAATAAACAAAAAATACATTAAACTAAGTTTGATGATACTTTTCTTTAATGCCTACAAAGACTAAGTTAAAAATCGTTAAATTGGCGGCGTTCAGTATAGTTTAATTTGTAATTAATAAAAAAAAATTCTAAAAATACATCACCATATCAACGATGTCTCAGACGAATGTATCACGGAATCGTATATCACGATCTCGATGTTCTATTGATATATCGCCCAGCCCTTAGAGGATAGTACTTTCCTCAGAGTGTGTTAATTAAAATGTCCTCTGGGAATCTTGTACCATAAGAATAATAATCAGATGTAGTGTTTTCAGTGAAACCGGGCACGGTGTCTCGGGCACGGTGTAATAAGTGTGCCTGATAAAAATATTCCAGTTTGACTCTCCCAGAGGATCATGAAGATAATTGAGCTATTTGATGAATTCCAGTCTAAATGACTTTGGCCTTGTGCAGTCTGCGGCAGCTTCAGACTTACCCACAGGAACCGAGGTACCTTAAAATGGCGGCTGTTTTCAGAGTTGCAGGAGACAGAATTTCCTCGTATTTTAAGATATTCAAGCCTGGCTAGCTTCTTCATTTGCTGTCTACGTTTTCCATGAACGTTCTTCCGATACACGATGATGTGAAATATTCGTATTGAATCGTTTTGATGTTCCGGACATGAAATCTGTTTGTCCCGCATGCATCGATCTTCATAAACGGGCAGCTGTGTTTAATCTCGCCCATCACTTGTGTACATTTCACGTTTTTGTACCTCACCAAGTTTTTGACTCCTAACCTAAGCTAGGTCTGAACGAATGCGTCTCGAACCATATCAGAATGTAGTCGGGTCTTTCTAAAGGCGAGAGCAAACACAAGAGTCCGTTCCCGTCGATTCTCGGATCAGAACTTTAATCCTGTCTGAGTCATCAGATTAGTTTGAATAGTGAAATAGTCTGGTTAAGTACGCCAAATGATGTTATTCATCTACTTGAGTTCTTTACATTTCAGAGCGCGCTTCAGTGCCAGCTTTATTAGGAGCAACACTCACACACCCTCATTCCACTGATAAACCTCCCGATGATTAAGTGTGTTTATTATAGCACATGCAACGTAAATACAGTCATCAGACACGTCATTCTGTTGGTTAGGAGTAAAATGTTCAGGTCGTTATCTGCCCTACAAGATCCGGAGTGGCATGTCAGTAGGCCCTGGACCAGAGAAAAGAGAGAGAAACTTAAGCAGACATTCCTCCAGTCTACTGCTGAAGATATTTGTGCCAGTACAGAAGCAGTTCCAGCCGGAGACGTTAATCAGGACGGTTCTGGATTCTTTGACTGCTGCTTTTGATCAGTCGGTCGTCTGCACTATTTTTAGTTCCACCCGCATGTCCTGGCTCTGGTTTACGCTGTACCCGGGTGAGAAGGATAACCAAACTCTGGGATTTAGGAAAAGCTCACTCGGCAGTAAACGTGGAGGATAACGCTTTCTCATGGACAAGCGGTATTGGAGCACAACATGGGACCCGAAATATAGGTGCTCACAAAGGTCCGGCAATCATTTCAGTGCTTCATTTATTTAAAAAATATATATATATTTAAAAAATAAAATAAAATACTATTATTTTCAATAAAAAATTATTAGCTTTTATACAAATTTTTATATTTTTGTATTATTTATTTAACACTAATAGAGAAATAAAATTATTGTACACTGAGAAATTAACTAAAAAATTATAACATCAGCTGCTTCTGGTCAGTTCGTAATAATAATAATAATAATAATAATAATAATAATAATAATGTTTTTTAAAAAATCCAATAATCATGTAGGTGAAACTCAATTTCGAGGTTTGTGTATCTGTCCGTCTCTGCTTTTGCGTACCCTCCTGCAGGAAGTGGGAGATACATTCCTCTGCATCAGCACCATGTGGTCAACTCATGTAACAGGAAGTGGAAACAGCAGGACAGGAAGTTTAATCTCACATTGGAATGTATATGCCATGAGTGGATTTAGTGTGTGGATGAGAGAGAGATTTGGGCTTCACAGTCATTTTTTCATCACAGAATTGAAAAATGAAAGATTTTTTTAACCCGATAAACTCACGCATACTAATTTGACTTGGATGAGTGCGAGGCCATGCAGAGGGGGTCAGGCAGCAAGAGCATGAGTAAAGGGAAAAACAAAAATCAGTTTCATGCCTTAAACGTATGGAGAAGAAATTAAAGCATTGATGTTGGTGCGAACGATGACGATCGCGGCCTTGACTTGTATATGCCTTCTCACACCTTTACCTGTCGTTTTAGAGGTTTTATGTTTAGCTTAATTTCAGTGTAGTTTGTGTTCATACAGTATTGTATGTTGTATAACTGCTATAAGCACCTTATTTTGTAGACCTGGTGGGAAAACAACCCCTTACTTTTTTAACATTCAGATAACACATTTGGTTACTACAGAAACAACAATTTTCAGCTGTTATACCTGTAAGTTAAGAGGGCCATCTACCGTGTAATAAAACCTCTCCATACGTGACTGTGACTACGTCAGCAGCAGAATGTCACCAGAAGGCATTGTGGTCTGATGCAATTTCCTGTTCAATCAGTGCAGCAAAATCAAAATCAGGTGATTTAAGCCGTACGAGTCTATGCCTGAGCTTTCAGTATTTGCTCTGCTCCAATTCAATGACCAGCTGTTTTATGTACACGCAACAGCTGATAATGACCTCTTTTAAACTTTGTGCTCCTTGGTAAACTGATCTGACTGCATATGGCTCAGAAACCAAGATAAAGGAAATCACTTGAATCACAGTACATGCTCTTGCTGCCAGTCCTGACTGTGTTCCTGTTGAGAAATCCATTTCCTGTTGTATTGCTGGCAGTTTGTGAGCACGAGGCATATTCTGTATCGTAGAAATGCCTTCGAGTATCGTGATAGAAGATTGTTTTGTTTGTCCCACCTAGTTCTATTGCTTTTCTAATAAAGGTTCTGAGGCAACACCGCCTGTTTGTAGTTTCGACAGAAAAGTAGCGTGTTTGTTTTATTCTGTGGTGATTTTAGTAATTAAAGAAAAATTATTTTTAATGAAAAGTTCATTGAATCTTGTTAGCATTGGGAGATATATTACAAAGGTGTGTCAGGATGTATGCTGTAGCAATTCAGTGTCTGTCTTAACGCCAACATGTCTGCTTGGATTTAAATTAATTGGGATAATAGGCCTGCTGTCGTTAAAGTCGTTAATGAGATAAATTAATAAAGTTCACTTTGACTTACTAATACTAGGCAACTAAAAATTGAACTGGATGGCCAAAGACATTTTTTAGACCCTTATGAATCCTTATGAGCTCTTATAGACCCTTATGAACCCTTATAGACACTTATAGATTATGTACCCTTGTAGACCCTTATGTACAATTTCTAGACCAGTTAAGACCCTTATACAGTGGGGGGGGGGAGTATTTGATCCCCTGCTGATTTTGTATGTTTGCCCACTAACATATGAAATGATCAGTCTATAATTTTAATGGTAGGTTTATTTGAACAGTGAGAGACAGAATAACAACAAAAAAAATCCAGAAAAATGCATGTCAATTTTTATAAATTAATTTGCATTTTAATGAGGGAAATAAGTATTTGACCCCTTCTCAATAAGAGAGATTTCTGGCTCCCAGGTGTCTTTTATACAGGTAACGATCTGAGATTAGGGGCACACTCGGAAAGGGCGTGCTCCTAATCTCAGCTTCTTACCTGTATAAAAGACACCTGTCCACAGAAGCAATCAATCAATCAGATTCCAGACTCTCCACCAAGGCCAAGACCAAAGAGCTCTCCAAGGATGTCAGGGACAAGATTGTAGACCTAAACATGTCTGGAATGGGCTACAAGACCATTGCCAAGCAGCTTGGCGAGAAGGTGACAACAGTTGGTGCGATTATTTGCAAATGGAAGAAACACTAAAGAGCTGTCAATCTCCCTCGGCCTGGGGCTCCATGTAAGATCTCACCTCGTGGAGTTGCAATGATCATGAGAACAGTGAGGAATCAGGAACATTTTTGACATGCGTTTTTCTGGATTTTTTTGTTGTTATTCGGTCTCTCACTGTTCTAATAAACCTACCATTAAAATTATAGACTGATCATTTCTTTGTCAGTGGGCAAACGTACAAAATCAGCAGGGGATCAAATACTTTTTTCCCCCACTGTAGATTCTTATGTGTCTTTCCAGACCCTTCTAGATCCTTGTATATTCTTATAGACCCTTGCATACCCAGTGTAGACCCTTGTAGAACATTATAAACCCTTAAAGACCCTTATAGATCTGTATACACCCTTACATATCCTCATAGACCCTTGTGGGGCAGAAAAGTTGCCAACAATTGTTAAACAATGGGCTGTTGGCCAAACTGTCAGAGGAAGCAGCCAGCAGTTTTAGAGTATAAATAATTCAGCATCTGATCTAGTATTACATGCATAGCACTCCTGGTTCCTGCACCTCAGTCTGATGAGCCTTTTTTCATCCTAAACCTGAACCTCCAGACTGGCAAACACGTATTGATGACCACAAGGGAAAGTACAACTGTGTGTGTGTGTGTGTGTGTGTGTGTGTGTGTGTGTGTGTATATGTGTGTGCGTGAGAGAGAGAGAGCGGCACTACAGTATATTTCCATACTTCTGCTCTACCTTTGCTTTTAGGACGGTCAATCTGGGCCACACACACATGCGCTCACCTGTATGGTGGAAAGTTTTGTTTTGTAGTTAATGGCAAAAATTGGTTAAATCCATATCAATAAAGACATTGACATCTGAGCCATGACAGGTGTCATTCATGCTCTTACACACACACACACACACACACACACAC
>JAFFST010050592.1:86929-98995 GCA_022414735.1 Noturus placidus | reverse complement strand
CTCCAGTAAAGCAAAGTCTTGAAAGCGTCTGTCAAACTCTGACTGACAGCTGTCAATCTGCTCCGTGCAGAGCAATGTTAAACTTCGCACAAGCCTTCCACTGCGTCTCCAGCTCTGATGCGAGGTTTTGGAAGTTCATGGTTCTGCAGCTTTGAGGACAGAAGGTGCATTTTCTGTTTAAAGGCGTTAACTGAGCTGATTATATTGACCACGATTTGTCTTTTCCTTACAGCTCCAAATTAAGCTCATTTAACATGTTGGTCAGATCAGTTAAAAATGCCACTGATCATCATTGAGTTGGGAGTATTCTGTATGTTTAACAGCAAAAAGAAACTCCCTTATCTCCGGACAGAGCTCTGCAGGAATTTACCCCTACTAATCCCTCTCACGTCAGTGTGTAGGAGCTCAGTGTGGTCGCAGACCTCATTGCGGGCGCATCTTCCGTGGGGACTAATATTAATGTGCACACGCCATTTTTTTTTTTTTTTTGAATGGCGATCTACCCGCAATTCCTGTGCATCGACCTATTGTACATTCCTGTTCTAAATGATCAATTTAAGTCTTCCAGTGTTTTTTATATACTAAATAGCTCTTCCCTGCAAATATAAATGATAAACCTCTGATTGATAGTCCATTTATTTAATCCTGGCATGTATATGCATATAAGTATTCTTCACTTCTTATTCAAATTAGTAAGTGCCCTATTATAGAGTCGCTGTATTATCATTTGACCACACAAAAAAAGAATCTGGGTCTTCCCATAACTGTGTGCTATTGTTGTGACTTTTGTATAATTAAAATCTTTACTTGTTTAAAAAGAGTATATTTGTTTATAATGACAACTTTAAGGATTTAGTTTTAAAGAAGTATTCGGTGTAGAGTACCAAATCACCAAATTTCATTGCCCAAAAGGGTGTGCGTGCTTTAGCGACTTCGCAAAAAGTGTGATTAAGCGGGTGCCTGGAACGGAAAGTTGTGCAGCGCCACCTTATGTACGGGAGTATTACTGCGTTTCAATAAGCGCCATCTACTGTCAGGGAGTGAATTTACAGTTTCATTCAGTGCGTCGCTCGTGTTTAACTCCTGTTTGTGAATACAAACAACGAGCTGCGAAAAACGGACTGGCGTGAACAGGCCCATAAGGCTCTTTCACTCCGGACCCGAAACCCGGCTAATTCACGCCTGCCCGATAGGTGGCGCTGACCGAGCATGTATTTTGCGCCTGCACACTAAGTGGCGCAACCCAACTATTCAGCTGATCGGCCTGTCGTCTTTCACCACCGAGAAGATGAAGCATGTAAGCGTTGGCGCAGAGAACCACAACACAAAACTGTTAAGAAGCACAGTAATGAACTGTTTCTTATTGTTTGTGGATTCTACTCAGAAAGGGAGGCAGAAAGTTTTTGTGTTTTCTGAACAGCGCCATCGAGCTGTTTGTCTGAATTAAATAATGTGAAATATAATGCAGTAACACAGTAGTGGGATAAAACCTGAGTTTAATGGCCAAAGAGCAGCCCAATTTTATCTTGGTGGAAGAACTTTGATAAATGAAGTGACAGTTCAGTTCTTAATATCCCGTTATAATTATTACTGACGTGTGTGTGTGAGTGTGTATGTGATTGTGCCCTGCGATGGACTGGCACCCTGTCCAGGGTGTACCCCGCCTTGTGCCCGATGCTCCCTGGGATAGGCTCCAGGTTCCCCCGTGACCCTGAGAAGAAGTAAGCGGTTGCAGATGGATGGATGGATGGATGTTTCAACAAGAATAGAAAGATTAACACATGACAAAATACTGAGTATTGTTTTTTCCTACAAAAAGTCCAACTGGAACATTATGGGGAAAAGCTTGTTTATTTTTTACCAATCCAGATTGACCACCTTCTTCTTCCTAGTCGTCTTCCTCCTCCAACATCATTGTGTATTACTGCCAGCTACTGCATACAAAAGTCAAAACTTTCCCTCTTCCATTGTCTAAATCCACTGGTTCTAACCAGGGTTCAGGAATCAGAGACAGGTGTTTGATTGAGTAATAGCGGCTGAAATCACACGTCAGCACAATCAGTTATAAATTATACTTATTATGGAGTTCTTTTATTTATTTGCTGGTTTGAATAGTAACTTGAATTGGTTTAAACCTCAATAACTCAAAAAAAAAAAAAAAGGTGGGCCTATAAATAATATCAACTTGAATGGAAAGCTCAAGAATATAAATTTCTGTGGCTCCAGTAACTAGACAAACTATTATTGTACGTGTTCAAATAATATTCATTAGATCAAATCTGCACAGAGGGGTCTGTGGAAGGTTAAAGGCGTCTGTGGCTACAAAACATTTGGAATCCCCTGGTTTAAACCTCTTTATCAACCCTTTATCCATTGGTAGTGGAAATGGCGAAATAATAATAACATAATAGACTGTTTTTAAATCCAGGATGTTTTGCTCAGAGCGGTGGATGGCACTTTAAGTGTAAAAACTGGTCCATGACAAAGTTCCATCCTACAAAGCTGATCTGTTACCTGCTATTTGAGAAAGTTCGAACCAGCTTGATGGAGAATATTGTTTTTCATTTGTGAAGTCCACTCCTCATAACTTAGGCCCAAGGACGAGCAATAAGTACTAATTGTGATTTTTCTGTTGATGATTACATATTTTCTTGGACTTGATCTGGGGAAAATGTGTTTTAAATTAAAATAAGTAAGGTTAATTTGTTTGAGATTACATTTACATTTATTCATTTAGCAGACACTTTTATCCAAAGCGACTTACAAATGAGAAATATTAGCAAAGTGATATATCATGCAGAGAACAGTACAAGTAGTGCCACTATACAAGATCCATTAATTGAGTTCTAGAAGAAGCAAAGTGTGCAGAGTAGAGGTGTAAGTGCCTTTTTTTTATGAGTTGGTTAGGTGTTGAAGGAAGAGGTGGGTCTTTAGCTGTTTTTTTGAAGATAGTGACAGATTCTGTGGTCCGGATTGAGGTTGGAATTTCAATCCACCACTGAGGAACAGTTAGTGTGAAGGTTCTGGAAAGGGACCTTTTGCCATGCTGAGTAGGAATTACTAAACGTCGGTAGCTAATCGATCGCAGGTTGCGTGTAGGAACGTAAGCCTTCCGGAAAGAGTTGACGTAGGAGGGTACTATATCAGACAAGGTCTTGTAGGTGAGCATCAAGGCCTTGAATTTGATGCGGACGGTTACAGGAAGCCAGTGGAGGGAGATGAACAGGGGTGTGACATGGGTTCTCTGTAAGTTGCTTTTTATCCAAAGCGACTTACAAATTAGAAAATACAACAAAGCGATATCAAGCAGAGAACAATACAAGTAGTGCTACCATACAAGATCTGTGATTAGTTTATTTGCTTCGAAGGAAAATCCAGGTGAGCATCCCCCAAGTGTGCTGATTCCATCATTTTTGCCAGGCTTTGTACAAATGTCTTCATCCCATCCAGCTGTATAGCAGTTTAAAAGGATAAGGGTTGATAGTGACCAACAATGTGGCTTCCTCTAATATTAAAGTTACCAAAACCCTGGAACACACACTATACTGCAGTTTTGACATTTACGCATAATCTTTTTGATGTTTATTTACTTTAACACGTTTCATTGTTCTTGTGCTCTCCCTGGCGTTTGTTAGTAGTATTGTTTGTTATTATTTTAAAATTTATTTATTCATTTGTTTTTCTCTATAGTTATCTGTCTTTTCTTTATTAACCGCGATGTTAGTATTATCATAAATCGCAAGTAAAACAAATAAAATAAACAATATAAAACTACGCATATTGAGAAACACCACACATTTCCATTACGCTTAGACACCGGAAGTTATCCAATATTGTTCCGGAGCGTTAACATGATTTATTTTAAACGTGCCTGTATTGGGAAAACCCCGCCTCTCTTTTCTGTGATTGGTTAATCTTGCGACATGTTCCGCGCTTGCATTGGCTAGCAGTTCAAGCACTCGCTGCTGATTCGCGGATAAACCGCCAAAGCAGAGAAGCCGGATGTGTCAAAATACGGGTAGGAAATTAATTCCAGCATGGCGGTTCAAGAAAAGCTCTAAGCTAGACAAACTAGCATTGGGATAATGTGGCCGAACGCGAGTAATTACCATTACTGTTTCTACATGTAGTAGTGGCAGTGTGTGTATTTGTGTGTTTATTCGAGTTGGTGGCTTCTTTTTCCTCAGGTTAAGGACACGGTGGATTTCTGAGAATTAGCGGTGGAAAGACTCGGAGGTCTGAGATGTGTCGGGATTCACAGTGACAGATTAAACCTCTTGAAGATGTCCAGCACGGTGTGAAGAACTGCTTTGGAAACGGCTCAGGATGGCGGCTGTGAGTGCAGCAGTTTATCTGAGACTCGGTCACACACACAATCCGTGTGTTTAAATATCAACCTGTGCATTCAGATCACACACCACTGTAATCATGTGCTGAAAATGTATAGCCATTACACTTCTGCAAGAAAATATCCTTCAAAATGATCTTTAACTCCTCCTCAAGTGTGACGTCTTTGCAAATGATCACCTGTATCACCTTTAATCGAATCGAATCTAAAGATGCCTAATAAGCCTTATTCAAACGGCATTAGTGTCTCAAGGTGTTTTTTTTCCGGGTTCCTGATTTTTAAGGTTGTCTCTCAGATGAACACAGGTAAAGGTGGGAACGTGAGGTGGAGGCCGCAGCCGTGGCAGGATGCTGATGGCGGTGGCGGCGAGCCTCTCTCCGACAGCGACTCGGAAGAAGAGGACTTTCCAGATGACACGACTACTCCTCTAGGAGAGTACATTACTCAGGGTGAGACACTAACTATATTACACTATATTGGCAAAAGCTTGCGGACACCTGCCCGTCACACGCATATATGCTTGAACATCCTTTTCCTGCTGTTATAATGCACTCCACACTCATCTGGGAAGACTAGATTTTGGGGGCGTGGCCATCTGTATTTGTGTTCATTCAGCTACAAGAGCGTTAGTGAGGTTGAGGTCAGGCGCTGATATTGATGTGAGGAGGCTCCAGTTCCGGTTCATCCTAAATGTGACGAGTGAGTAGGGTTGAGGCCAGGGCTCTGTGCAGGACACTCGAGATCTTCCACCTTCCAACCTTCACACACCATGTCTTCATGGTGCTTGCACTTTTTGTGCACTGTGTGTCGTGCTGGAACAAGTTTGGGCCTCTTAGTTCCAGTGAAGGGAAATTTTTTACCGCTACTGCGTACACAGTCATTCCATGCAACTTGGTGATTGTTATGGGTGTACATACTTTTGGCCATATAGTGTAGTTTGGTACTGGAGATAATATAGACTCATCTGTGTGTAATTTTTTTACTTTATAATACAGCGCTCTTGAATTTTCCAATCTGATTGGTTGGTAGGTGTTGATAAAGTTTCTGTGTGCGAATAGTAATACTTTGTCATTATTACGACAGCAGCTCATTCACAGAGACTTGAATCTAAATCTAATAAATATAATTTGGTGCTATTTATCAAAGCAAAAAAGCACATCGGCGTTTGTTTAACATTTATGGAATGAGTCTCCAGTTTCGGTGCTTTGACTTACACAACGCTATCATTGATTATTTTCCCATTACAGCACACCCCAAATAATTATTTTATTCCTTACACAATACAAGCGTCTAGTTCACGTAGGTCTGTGTTGTCTAGTTCCATATGTATGCCATATGATGAGCTCCAGATGTGTATCGTTATAATGGTATGAATTCTCTCACAGTCTCTGTTTTCTCTCCCAGGCTTAAAGCAGCTACTTGATGCTCAGCAGTTGTGTGATGTCACCCTTTTAGTCGAGGGAAAGAAGTTCATGTGCCACAGGTGCGTCTCCTAAAACCTGTATGCAGTCACTGCTCATAGACTGAGACCCTGGTATAAACACCATCATATCGTAAAGGGGTCATGTGATGCTTCTGCATGTTTTCCTTCTCCTTTAAGTCAACTAATACTACTACAGAACTCTTTACGAGGCTTAATTACACCGAATTATAACATTACTGACGTTTATGAGATCATCTCACACTGCATGAGAATATTAAGTTTCTGTGAAATAACGCACAGTGAATTTTATTCGGTGTGCTTTTTTACACAAGTCGAATCAGTTTTTGGTGTGTGGAATCCACTCCAAAGCGAATCGACTCTTATTTGGGATCGACTTGAGCGTGACCCGGAAGTAGGATGTCAGCTAGATGACCTCAAGAGCGAGAAAATCTCTTCTTTTTTTTTTTTTTTAACATGCACTCTTCATTGAGTCGTCATATAAAGTCTCCCCATTTAAGTGCAAAGTAGCATGAGATAATATTTTCTATATTATAAATACGACTATAAAGATGTGTTCCGGCTGGAAAACCGGATGAAGATTGCCAACTCGAGACATGGTGGTTTATAAACATGGCTCAGTCCGGTACACTTTCATGGTTCGTCACATTCCCAGTAACGAATGATGACCAATGGAAACATTAACTGTCGTGAAAACACAAGCGACGTCATTAAAAAGTTCTGAATGAAGTGATGTAGCACACTTTCATAAACACGGTCTAAGTAATCCATAATGAAGCTGTTTTTATTTATTTATTTTTGTAGGTTAGTAGTTGCAGCCTGAATCTTCACTGGTGTAGTGTTGTTTTTAATTTGTTCGTTGCAGAGTTCTCTTGGCTGCGGTCAGCCCGTACTTCCGTGCCATGTTCACCAGCCCCTTGGTAGAGTCTAGGCTCACCGAGATCCGCCTGGAGGAGGTGACTCCTTCAGTCATGGAGACTGTCATCCAGTTTGTGTACACGGGGGAAGCGGGGCTCTGCCTCGACACGGCAGAGGACTTGTTTGTGGCAGCCAACCGTCTTCAAGTCATGCCCTTGCAGAATCTTTGTTCAAGGTAACAGATGAATGTAATTCACCTGTTCTTCCTCTTTTAGATGAACATAGTCATGGTCTGTTTTTAAAGAAGTCTGAGTATTTAGGTTTAGTGTTTAGTTTAGTTTCACACTGCACATAGTTAAATGAATGTGGTAGGTTTACTTAATAAGATTCTGTATCTTTGATGTTTGTGTACCGTAGCACAAGACATCAAAAATTGTCTGTACAATTAGTGAAGAAAAACACATTTCTGTTCCTTTAGGTTCCTCTTTGAACACCTTTCTGTGGAAAATTGTTTGGGTATGTACTCCCTGGCACGCTCGCATCACGACCAGCTCTTGCTCAGAGCCTCGTTGAGGCTGGTGGCTCAGCATTTCCCTCGAGTGGCACGCCAGCGAGACTTTCTCCTGTTGGACCCGGGCACTGTGGGAAGCCTCCTGGAGTCGGACCGGCTCGGAGTGGAGTCCGAGACGGAGGTGTATGATGCGGCGCGGCGCTGGGCTGAGCACCGACCCGCTGAACGCTACGTGCACATGCCCGCTCTGCTTCGTCACTTGCGCCCGGGTCTGCTGGCCCCTGAGGAGAGCAGGCGGCTCAACAAAGAGCTTGGGCCGAGGGCGGGCACCGAGGCCATGGGAGGCCCGCTGAGGCCTCGTGAGGGCATGCTGGAGAAGAAGATTGTTTGCGTGGACCTTAAGCCCAGGGAAGATGAGGCTTTGCGAGAGAGCGATTACACGGTGGATTGTTTTGACCCACGCACGGGCAAGTGGGAGAAACTTTCAGCCCTGGGCTCTTTGTTGTGTCCAGGCTGCACGGCTGTCGGTGGCCGTCTCTTTGTAGCCGGTGGCATTTTAAGAACGGGCCAGGTTTCGGCGTCGATGCACGAGTACGACGTGGTGCTGGACCGCTGGATATCGCGGCCATCCATGGAGCAGCCGCGTGCCATGTTCGGCCTCCTTGGCTCAGGGAACTTTCTCTACGCCCTGGGTGGCTGCAACCGATCAGCCCTTCTTGACACTTGTGAAACGTTCGACCTCACCACGTTAACTTGGGCACCGGGTCCACGTCTGCCGTTGCCGCTCCGCTCTTTTGCCTGCTCCACACTCCGAGGCCGACTGTACTTGCTCGGAGGCGCCACTTTGGAGCAGAACAGGGCCATGGTGCATGCCGGTGTGCTCATCTACCACACGGTGACAAGGACCTGGAATCGCATCGGGCTTGATTCAGGTGCCACTTGCCTCGCTGGAGGAGTAGCGGTACGTGGAGGAGTGTGCGCTGTGGGCGGGTACATGCGCGATGCTGCTAAATTTCTGGACGGCAATTACACCCATTTGGAACCGCTTGATGCCACCGGGCGAGTCCTGTTTTTCCGAGAAGGACGAGCGATGGGGACTGACCGGGACGTCATGGCCGGTGTAGAGAGAATCGGAGGTGGCGGTAGTGACCGCGCTCCCAGTCCAGTGGTTTTTCCTGGTCTGCCACGGCGCATAGCTGCCGCAGGCGTCGCTAGATGGAAGCGCAGGATTTACGTGTTGGGTGGTGAGAATGGCTCACGCTTTTACGACAGCGTATACTGCTGGAAGCCTGGCTGGCGAAGCTGGGTCCAGAGACGTGAGAAACTACCAGGAGATACAGGCGGAGTGAGCCAGTTTGGGTGCACCACTCTAAAGTTCCCCAAAAAACACATCTTGGCACGCATTAGAACAGCCCTGGAGAAGCAGGGGAAGGAAAAGAGACGGAAACGAAAGACTGAGGACGTGCCACGAAGTCGGCCAACCAGAAGGGCAAATCAGAAAGTGTGATTTTTATTTAAGAAATACGTTTGTGACTCGTCCCTTTCAGTCTTATTGAATTTTCATCACCGATACCCTTTATGTTTTGTCTTCCCTAGAAACGAGCGTCACGTCGGCAGCTCATCCTTCTGTTGTTTTAATTGCTCCTTTATCTCACTGCTATATGTTCGAATGCAAATTTAAGATTGAATGCTGGAAACCGTGAAGCATGTTAAGCCTAGGACATTACTGAAATGTCTCTTGAATGTATATAATAGCAACAAGAAATACCAAGCCCGCTGAAATCCTACACATGAATTACACGATAAACAGAATGACTCCACTCCACGGAGTAAAAACGGGCAATAAGTTAGGTCTAACGCCCTATTCAGACCATATTAGTTTCTCAATTTAGCACTCGTTCACCTCGAATGAACCTGGAAGATGACACTTACAAATGTAATATAAGCTTTCCTTTCTTTTGCCATTTAATGGCCTCCCAGCTTAAATAGTTTGTATTGAAATTATGACTTTATACAGCAATGAGACAAATTACAATCCCGCACAAAGACAGGTCAATATCATGTACAGCAAGATCTGGTAAAACCAGAGACATCTTGTCTTGTCGCGGCCGCCTTTTTGAATTTATTTAAACCCGACTCCCTGTGTAAAACTAATGCAGTCTGAATTGGGCTTAAGCATCTAAATCCAATATCGTTCCTTTTAAATTTAAACTGAATAGTGCATCATCTGCCCAACCTTAATTTCAGTTCTAGTTTAAAGAACAATGCCAGTAACATGTTTGGCACAAACTGTATAGGCGCCTAAATATTAACTGAAACCATCCAATGCTTCCGAGAGAAGCATAATCCATTCCCTGTACCCGGTCAGTAAACGTTCTCTTCGTCTGCTTTTATTAAATGCATCGACATCAACAGTGCCGAGTGAATTATGATGCGTCTCCTATAAATGTACAGTCCCCTCTGAATCTATTGGAACGGCAAGGCCGGTTCATGTGTTTGTGCTCTGCATTCATGTTTGAGATCAGTTCGTTCAAGACGAATTTGAGACGATAGATCAGATATTCGGCATTCATTTCCTCGTATTTACATCTTGATGTGTTAAACAACTTGGAACACGGTGCCTTTGGTGGAAGACCACCCAATTTTTAGGCGAGCAAAAGTATAAGAACAGTCTGAAGTAAATGACACTTCATTTTTGGTTGTATATCCATTACATGTAATAACTGCATGAATCCTGCGACTCACTGACACCAAACTGTTTTTCTTCTTCTGTGAAACTTTTCCAGGTTTTTACTGCAGTCTCTTTCGCATGTTGTTTGTTTTGGGGGGTTCTCCCTTCTGTCTCCTCTTCAAGAGATGAAATGCTCCTCAGTTGGTTTAGAGGTCTGGTCAGGACTTGTCCAGTCTAAAACCTTCCACTGTTGCCCTTGATAAAGTCCTTTGGACATTCCAAATGGTTCTATTAGGTTCAGACGAACTGTTTTAAAAACCTTTTAAGTTGTTTAATACATCAATATGTAAATATCAGGAAATTAAATCTGAAATTCTGATCTACAGTGGGGGGGGAAAAAGTATTTGATCCCCTCTCAATCAGAAAGATTTCTGGCTCCCAGGTGTCTTTTATACAGGTAACGACAGAAGCAATCAGCTTCCAAAATCTCCACCATGGCCAAGACCAAAGAGCTCTCCAAGGATGTCAGAGACAAGATTGTAGACCTAAACAAGTCTGGAATGGCTACAAGACCATTGCCAAGCAGTTTGGTGAGAAGTTGACAACAGTTGGTGCGATTATTCGCAAATGGAAGAAACACAAAAGAACTGTCAATCTCCCTCGGCCTGGGGCTCCATGCAAGATCTCACCTCCTGGAGTTGCAGTGATCATGAGAACAGTGAGGAATCAGCCCAGAACTACACGGGATGATCTTGTTAATGATCTCAAGGCAGCTGGGACCATAGTCACCAAGAAAACAATTGATAACACACTACGCCATGAAGGACTGAAATCCTGCAGCACCCCTGCTCAAGATAGCACATATACATGCCCGTCTGAAGTTTGCTAATGAACATCTGAATGATTCAGAGGACAACTGGGTGAAAGTGTTGTGGTCAGATGAGAACAAAATGGAGCTCTTTGGCATCATCTCAACTCGCCGTGTTTGGAGGAGGAGGAATGCTGCCTATGACCCCATGAACACCATCCCCACAGTCAAACATGGAGGTGGAAACATTATGCTTTGGGGTTGTTTTCTGCTAAGGGGACAGGACAACTTCACTGCATCAAAGGGACGATGGACGGGGCCATGTATCATCAAATCTTGGGTGAGAACCTCCTTCCCTCAGCCAGGGCATTGAAAATGAAAAGTAATTACTAAGTCATTACCAAGTACTAAGTCATGTTTTGCAGAGGGGGTCAAATACTTATTTCCCTCATTAAAATGCAAGTCAATTTATAACATTTTTGACATGCGTTTTTCTGGATTTTTTTGTTGTTATTCTGTCTCTCACTGTTCAAATAAACCTACCCCACTGTATGGTCTTAGATTTATCTTTTGATCTCAAAACAAAAGAACTGACTTTGATTTCATGGTTTCTACAGTCTCCTCCAAGTGTAATGGATCATATGATGAGCTTTTTTGTTGTTTTTTTTTTTTGTTAACTGAATATGTGCTACTTTACATCACAAATAGTAATTTTTACCGCAGGTTGTTGTCGCGTCATTGTTCATATCCTGGTGCCTTTACTTATTCATTGAAGCGTATTATTAAGTAACTACAGGCAAATTAATAGCCCCCTTGGGGTTTGTAAACAATAAGAGATCCGCACACAACCTTTTTGCAATAAGGTCTGATTAGCCTGGCAACTTGACACTACTTGGTTTAATCTGACTGGAAAATCTATCAAAGATTCATGTTATCCATTCATTATTTGGGATCACCACTCGGAGAGGGAGAGAAATGGGATGGCTTACACCAGTGCTATGACATATTTCCATTTTGAAATTGTGCGAATCTCACATCTCTGGTAGCACTTACAATAAAGGCTAATGTGTTGGGCTAATGTTAGCCTGGGTGTGGGTTTTTTTTTTTTTTTTTATAGGTATTTTCTTACCTTAATCGTTGTTTGTTTACGTACAGTCACGCGCCATTCTCCAGCTAACTAAAACGAGCTTTAGAAGTGTTCTTACATGTATAATGAACATCGCTGACACACAGCCCATTTTACTGAAATGCATTATCAGCACTCGGACCTTCTCTCATCACATGTACAGTGGTGTGAAAAAGTGTTTGCCCCCTTCCTCATTTCCTGTTCCTTTGCATGTTTGTCACACTTAAGTGTTTCGGAACATCAAACCAATTTAAACAATAGTCAAGGACAACACAAGTAAACACAAAATGCAATTTGTAAATG
>JAFFST010050592.1:63700-73814 GCA_022414735.1 Noturus placidus | reverse complement strand
TCTTCACAAAAAATTACAGTTTTATATCTTTATGTTTGAGGCCTGAAACGTGGCAAAAGGTCGAACAGTTCAAGGGGGCCGAATACTTTCGCAAGGCACTGTATTTGACTGAAATTGCTTTTGTTTAAAAATAAACATACATACTGCTTCCTACAGTCCTGCCTTTAGCTCCATTGTATTCTACTTATTTTCTGAACCACTTTGGTCTTTCTTTAGGTGGACATGTTCTCTGGAGCAGTGTTCATACAGCAAGCCCTCGGGTGGAATATCTACATCGCGGTCATTGCTTTGCTTTCCATAACAGCGCTCTATACTGTGACAGGTGAAAGTCATGAATCATTCATACTTGCACAGGTGATGAAAATACCACATAGATTTGAAGAGATTTGAAGTTCCAAAAGCGTGGACAAAAAACGACCACGTGTTTTCATATTTAGTGATGTAGTTCTACAATTGCCATTAGATTTCCATTATAAGGGGGTTCTAAATAAAGTATTTTCCATTTTTTATTAGGAACACCTGCTCATATATTAAGTTATCCAGTCAGCCAATCATGTGGCAGCAGCACAATGCAACAGATACAGGTCAAGAGCTTCAGTTAATGTTCACATCAAACACACACACACACCAATGGTAGCAGAGCTGCCATGCAAGGCGCCAACTTGCCATCGGGGGCAACTTGGGGTTCAGTGTCTTGCCCAAGCACACTTTGGCATGGGGGGTCATGTGGGCCGGGAATCGAACCGCCAACCCTACAATTAGTGGACAACCCGCTCTACCACCTGAGCCACAGCCACCCCACATGAACCCAAACACACCTCCAAGACCACCACTGCCTTGCTAAAGAAGTTGAGGGTGAAGGTGATGGACTGGCCAAGCATGTCTGCAGACCTAAACCCTATTGAGCATCTGTGGGGCATCCTCAAATGGAAGGTGAGGGAGCACAAGGTCTCGAACATCCACCAGCTCCGTGATGTCATCATGGAGGAGTGGAAGAGCAGTCCAGTGGCAACCTGTGAAGTTCTGGTGAACTCCATGCCCAAGCGGGTTAAGGCAGTGCTGGAAAATAATGGTGGCCACACAAAATATTGACACTTTGGGCTCAATTTGGACATTTTCACTTAGGGGTGTACTCACTTTTGTTGCCAGTGGTTTAGACATTAATGGCTGTGTGTTGAGTTATTTTGAGGGGACAGCAAATTTACACTGTTACACAAGCTGTACACTCACTACTTTACATTGTAGCAAAGTGTCATTTCTTCAGTGTTGTCACATGAAAAGAGATAATCAAATATTTACACAAATGTGAAGGGTGTACTCACTTCTGTGAGATACTGTATTTAACACAACGTGTTATACTATATACACCAACAGTGTGGCAAATTTGTTTATAAGGTTTTTGTGTATTCTTGGTATTTATGATTATAATTCTAAAAACATATCTGCTCTCTAGGTGGTTTGGCAGCTCTGATGTATACCGACACAGTCCAGACATTTGTGATCATTGCTGGAGCCTTTGTCCTAATGGGATTCTGTAAGTCCGGGGTCATTCTCTGGGTATTCATGGAAATTATGCATTATATTACATTACATGCAAACTCCAATATCACACCACCAAAAAAGTGATGCGATCTTAAACATCAAGACCTCAAACCTTTGCTTTCTTCACTGTTCTCTTTTCAACAGCCTTTTATGAGGTTGGCGGCTACAGTGCTTTACTAGATAAATATAGTTCAGCTATACCATCGATAAGCTTGTCCCCAGACCTACAGCGTCTTAACATCTCCCCACACTGTTACACGCCGCGTGAGGATGCATTCCACCTGCTGAGGGACCCAGTGAATGGAGACCTGCCATGGCCTGGTGTGTTATTTGGCATTGCTATTGTAGGAGGATGGTACTGGTGCACTGACCAGGTGAGTCGTGCCAACATTACAGCAATTTCATGGATAAAATACAAATAAAATATATTTTAAACATTTAAGCACGGACAAATCAGATCCGAACAAGCATTACATTTTTAGATTAGTGGTTTGGGCCTTGACTGGGCCAGTTTCTTGGTTTGAAGCACTCTAGTGAAGATTTGGCAGTTTCCTGAGGGTTGTTATGCTGCTGGAGCATGAACCTCTACTCCAGCTTAAAATCTTTTGTAGGACTGGGAGAGTTTCTTCTCAGATTGCACTGTGTTTGGCTTCATCCATATTAGCCTCAACCCTGAGCAGCTTCCCAGTTCCTTCTGATTCATCACCACAGCACGATGCTTCCACCACCATGCTTCACTGTAGGGATGGTGTTCTCAGGGTGATGAGAAGTTTTGGGGTTCTGCCAAATGTACCACTTTATGCCAAGGACAAAACATTTTGAGTTCATGAGATCAGAGAACCTTTCTCCACACATGTTAACTCTTCTTAACAAACAGAATGACATATACGCTTCCTTTGTGGCGTAGGTCATTGTTCAGCGCTGTTTAGCTGCCCGCAGTCTGACTCACGTCAAAGCTGGATGCATCTTGTGCGGCTACTTGAAACTGCTGCCTATGTTCCTCATGGTGTTCCCAGGCATGATCAGCAGAGTCCTTTACCCTGGTAAATTATACAATAATTCGACTAAACCCTTCATTATGTGGGCAATTTTGTATAATCGTAAACATTTTAAATGCAGTGTAACGCAGTATGTGGCACTTCTCTGAAAAGGAAAACGTGTTTTATTAGATGAGGTCGGGTGTGTGGTGCCAGACGAATGTAAGAGAGTGTGTGGGACAGAAGTTGGCTGCTCCAACATCGCTTACCCCAAACTGGTGGTCTCCATCATGCCCAGTGGTGAGAAATATGGATTTTTACTTCTATTGCTCATTCAACACTGCCATGACAACAGTATCACTGTTCTGTCTGTGGTACTACCTTGCAGATGGTGCAGTTGCACCCATGTTGCATCATATTCATGTAAAAAAACATTTTTTTAAAATGCAGAAACAAGGCATGAGCATTATAATTTGTACACTAGTGGCTCTCAAATGATGGTCTGTGATTGTTTTGGTGGAAATCAAAGATTATTCTTTATTAATGGGGTTTTATAGTTATTGGTCATTTTACCTGGTCAGCTTGGACCACCACCTAGTCCTTCTTGTTAATTTGTATGCCTCAAATATACCTTAACATGTTCTACAAATAGGAAGAAACAAAACTTGTATCAGACAGTTGACCTTGACCCTGTTTGGATCAATTGAAAATCTAATCACACACACAGACAACCCGAAAAACAACGTCTAGTGGTGGAAGTATAGCCAATTTCGACAATAGAATGGCGCAGGGATGACATCATTTTGTACGCCAAAGCCTGGAAAAGAGTTAGCATTTTAGCCCTACTGGTTTCATCGTCCCGAAGTCAATGGGTTTTTTGAATGGGATTTTGGGTAAAGGCTTGAAATAATGTCTGTGGTGAACACGAGCACAAAATATTTTCACATTTTATTCTACGATATAAAATACACCAGTAAAACCCTACTCGTGATTTTTTTAAAGCTTTTTTTTTGTGTATTGAAAAAGGTGCTTGCTAACAAGTTGCTAAATAGGACTAACAACGTCGTCTGGGACATTAAACTTTGTCGAGGGAATCAGTGTGGTACTAACTTCAGAGATCCGGTACAAAATAACGTCATCCCTGCACCGCTCTATTGCTGCTCTAGACATTTTTCGGTGTCATTATGTTCTGTGCTGTTTATCGTCATGTCTTATGTATTTTAATACCATATCTTGCTATATCTTTCAACAGGTCTGAGAGGATTAATGCTCGCGGTCATGCTTGCAGCCCTCATGAGCTCTTTAGCCTCCATCTTCAACAGCAGCAGCACCTTGTTCACCATGGACATATGGACACGCATCAGGCCTCAAGCCCAAGACAGAGAGCTCATGATAGTTGGGAGGTTTGGACCACACTACCTCATTAGTATTCATTTTACATTGATCAACAAGCCATCGTAAATATATACATAAATAAAATTGTAGCATACGTAGCTGCCATATTTTAATTCTGCAGTCAAACACTTCATAACACACACTTGTTGACATTCCTTGTCATTTCACTTCTGGGGTTATCCTTGATGACTTGGTGAGGGGGTTGAAGTTCAACTCTAATGCTTAATGCACTAATGTGAACAATACCTGCAGGAATTGGTTTTAGATGTTTTTGTTTCTCTAACAGGATATGGGTGCTCTGCATTGTTGCAATCAGCATTTGTTGGATCCCTGTGGTCCAAGCTGCCCAGAGTGGTCAGTTATTCGACTATATCCAGTCAGTAACTAGTTACCTGGCCCCGCCTATAGCAGCAGTCTTCTTTCTGGCTATTTTTGTGAAGAGAGTTAATGAGCCGGTAATTATCATTCGTATTTTCATATCATAACCATTTTCTATGGCTTTTGCAGTCACAACCCAAATGAACGCTTATTGGAGACGTGTTAGACGCTGGTCTCCACCACCATCAAAACGCCAACGGAGGGAATATTTTTTGGGGAGAACAAAGTTAATGCCTTCAATACAGTTCGACACTTGAAACTGTTCTAATGGCTCGTAATGGCCACATAAATAAGACACTTTATGTCAGGTTTTCTTTCATTTTTCACTTACCTTTATCTGCTCCAAGAACGCATTGCATTTCCATCGTGTCTTGTTCCTTAAGATACTTATAAAAATAGCTTCTTCACTGTGATATGAGCCCGTATGTGGACATATTTCCTTCTGAAACAGCAAGTTTCAGTGAGTGCCGTCAGGTTTAATACTTGACTAACTCGCACAACAGCCAATAGTGTTCGAGATACTGTATGTCACACCACTAAATCTAAACAAACCTGACAGGTACTTAGCAAGCCAGCTAAATATGGAGAAGAGGTTAATGAGACCCTTTTACTTTATGGAGTAATGGTGTAAAAAGATAGAATCATGTTCTCCAAGTCTAAGGATTTTGTTTTGATGTATAAACAAGGGCATGATCATCATAATTATCTTGAAATCCTTTATTCCCACTGTTAGGGGGCTTTTTGGGGCCTGACGGGTGGCCTGGTCATGGGTTTGTGCCGCATCGGTCCTGAATTCTACTTTGGATCAGGTAGCTGTCTCGTTCCTTCCAAATGCCCTTCACTTATTTGTGGGGTTCATTACCTGTACTTTGCGGTGCTGCTCTTCTTCTGTACTGGCATTCTAGTGCTCCTCGTGAGCTTCTGTACGTCACCTATAGATGACAAACGCGTAAGTGGATCCACAACACTGGATTTTCCTTAACGATTACTCATATGTTCTTCTCAAATCACTAGTCATTTATACTCACGTTCAAGTCACACAATTCTCTCCGCCAAGCTTCATCGGCTTGTCTTTAGCTTGCGATACTCGAAGGAAGAGAGGGTAGATCTGGACTGGAAGGAAGAGGAACGAGGAAGGAATGCTCGCAGAGAAGCGGAGGAAAAAAATAAAGTGGTGTGTGACGAGGACAAAAGTAAGACCTCCAAATGAACATGTAGCTACATTATTCAATGAAACAAAACAGGGCCTGGTGTTTCTTTTCAGCATGTCCTAGTCTGTTATTCCTCTTATACCATAGCAATTTGACCATTTTATTTTTTAATTTATACTTACAATTAATGTAGCAGACAAAAGGTTAGTTCCTTAAAACAGTCAACAAAATACCAATTTATTAATCTTGTTTCTCTGTGTAGCTGGAAACTGGCGTAAATCTGGACTTTCCCATTTAATCGCCTGGTTCTGTGGCTTAAGTGGCTCTCAGGCTCCTGAACTGACTGAAGAAGAAGTCATAGAAGCATCAAAAGAACTGCCAGATATAAGCGAAGACCCAGTCTGGAAGCACTTTGTCAATGCTAATGCACTGATCATGATGGCAGTGGCTGTCTATTGTTGGGGTTTCTACGCATGAGGGGAACTTGTCATGAATCACTTTCTACCTTACCTATCTAACATCACAGATTGTACATTGTATGGCTGTATATAATCAGAAATGTATTCAGTATCTTAAAGTATCCTGATCATCTGTTGAGCATGAACACTGCACTCAGGCTTTGCTCCGATTGCTGGTCAGAATGAATTAATTTGGCATCAAAGCCGAGGGCAGACTAATGTTCTGTCGTTTTATTATTTATTAAAACATTAAACCCCGCCCCCAATGTCATTTCACACTGCCAAGCGTACAGTATCTTTCACATTCTTGTAATTAATAAAAAACTTTCACAAGTGGCATTGAAGTGTGAAACATTTGCATTTGTTAAAATAATAAAAAAGGTCATTTAATAATGCAGACACCCGTTTTAAATAACTTTTATTTACTTATAGAGGCAAAAATTCCCTATAGCATCAGCTGCGTGCGAAACCTACAACGGTCTCCTGAACCAAAGAGCATCAGCATCAACTTTTGATTCTGTTTGAAAGATTGTAAATGGAGTGAGCAGACGGAACGGGTTTAAGGCTGAAACCTGATGTGGTGGTTTTTTTGTTTAAAAAAAATTTAAATAAAAAATTATTCACAAACAGAAAGCAAAGACAGGTTATTAGCGACCTGGCTGGTGCAGGAGCATGGCAGAGGAACAGGGCTGAACAAGAAATACATTTGCTTTGATATTGATCGTATTTTTGCAAACATTGAATCCCAAAAAAAATAAAAACAAAATGAAGGAAAACACCACACACACACACACACACACAGGGACAGAAATTAAACAAACAAGAGGGAAAAAACAACAAAAACCTAAGCAGGAGAACTGTTGATTACAAAGTGACATCAGGTATTTGTAAAGTGACATCATTTCTGCTCTTTTTTTTTTGCCCCAGGGTCAGTAAAGAAAACAACATCCAACCTCACAGTTAATGACTTTAGCAAGACAAATCAACGCCTAGACTGCAGGTTTGGGAAGGCTAGGATAGGCTTCGGTGCTGGTTTTAGGAAAACACCGCCAAGCCAGAAAGGATTTCTAACCGATTTACAAAGATCGAGTCCCATGCAGCAGACATTAACCTCATTTAATCAGCACCGGTATTCACACGTGAGCGTCAGATTTAAGTATGCTGCACTGCTAAGAACTGATACTGACATGATAGCAAGGTTAACAAAGCTGAGTTGGGAAGTTAGGCAGGCTCAACCATAAATATTACACCATCATGAGGTTTAGGCAAAGAGAGAGTAAGAAAGGAACCCAGAACCGCCCTGCTCATGTCTTTACCTCCCATCTTCTCTTTTGGCGCGGGCCTGAACCATGTCGCATGGCTGTACCCAGTTGTTGTCGTGCAGTCCAACTCTACATCCCGGCGTGTCCTTGTCCGTGCGCCGACAACACATCCAGTATGAGCGTCCGTAAGGCAGGTCGTGGTGGTAAGGTTTGGGGTGCCAGCGGCAAAGCGAGACGTCCCCCCGCTCGTACTGCCGCTTGCACTGCTTGCAGGGGTCGTCACGATACAGCGGGTCCTGGTTCCAGCGAGAGTCTGTGGCGCGCACGCCGTAGGTCTCGATCAGGGCCTTAAAGTCATGACAGGTGCACTTCAAGGCTGCTAGCGAGCGGGTGGGCAAGTAGCTGAAGATGTTCACCATGATGTGGTCGGGAAGCATAAGCATGTACTGCCGTGGCTCCAGAAGCCGCTGGATCTGGAAACGGATTTCCAGGAAGTCGTGGGAAACATGACGGTAGAGGCGGCAGAGGGATTTATCGGCACAATCTTCCACGCCGGCAATCGGGCTGGATGGCCGCTCCACCGCACTCCCCACCGAGCCGCCGGTATTCCCACGATCCAAAGAGCGCATTCCACTGGAGATCCCAGAACCGCTTTCGTCTTCAGCTTTGGATGGGCTTTGGAGAAAGAAAAGCTGGCCGGGTGGAGGTTCTTCTAAAACGTCAGCTCGGTTAGCCCCGCTGGGCATAGCTATGCAAACGGTCTCTTCTTGGACGTTCTCAGTGCTGTCCTTACCGTAGAAAACACACTGGTCCACGGCTCCTGTGACTACAACTTCAACGTGGAAGCCGGTCACACGCTCACGTGAGACAGCTTTTTTCTCTCCCGAGCAGTGGTCTGGGGTATGGTCCGTAGCAGTGGAGGGAGGCCGCTCAGTGATGTCCTCTCCTGTGGAATCTGATTTCGATGAGCCAGACAGGACGGTACTGGAGTCTCGAGATGAAGGGCTAACCAGTTGGTAAAGGTCACACGTAATCTTTTCTTTGGCCCTGGTTGCTGCCTGTCCTGCTCCAGTCCCACAGCTCATAAACATGCACCTGGGACGACCTTCAGGCTCGGACTGGGACCGCGGATCCAAACTAGACACCCGGAACGCAATCCTAACTTCTCCTCGACCGTGGCTTTGGCCATTTGCCCCAGTTTCGCTCCCGGCACAATCCCGGTCTTTACCAGAGTCATGAATCTGAGGTCGCAGTATTGTACTCTCCAGATTTTGCTGCTGAGACTCAAAGCGTGCTACTGCCTGAGCGACACGTCTGGATTCTTGCTGCTGCCGTTGTTGTTCAAAGTCACTTTTGGAGGTTGGAGCAGCAGGAGAAGATTCTGAAAGGAATACAACAGGGGGAGAATCTGAAACAGAACTGTGGAGGACTGTATGCTGCTGGTTGCTCGAAGTCATTTGTCCTTGGGCTGCTATGCCTTGCAAGGCCATGGCCGTGCGCTGCTCAACCAGGGCCACCATCTCTGCTACAGACAGCAGATCGGTTTCGTTCACCCCGACGCTTTCCTCCAGCTCTGACTGTAACTCTGAGGTCACATTCTGAGCTCTTGTAGTAGGGTCATATGAAGAGCAGCGGCGACGACGCTTAGCCTTGGTACAGTCTGTTCCCCAGTTTCCCTTCACCTTCATGGCACTGGGTCTGGGAATGCCTGCTCCCGTACACTGGTGAGCCACAAAAAAAGCAATTTTCTCCTTTGTGTTGCCTGGTTTGATGACGTACCATGTATCAAGCAACACCCTGCCGTCTTCCATTTGTGAAGCAGAGGAAGGTGGTGAAGGGGGCGTAGGTGCCAGGAGGTTGGGCGATGGGGCAGGAGGGGTGTTCTCGGTGCCCACATCCTCATTATGCTCCTCAGCATCTCCGCTATCGTCTATGGACAGACAGCTAGCAGTGTCGGCTTTACACAGAGCAGATGTTGTCCCGCCCCCAATCGTCCCATTACTGTAAGGCTTGTTCTGCGAGTAGGTGCCGAAGGGACGCGGGCACCACAGCCGGATGTGGGAAAAGGTGTCGCGGTTCATCATGAACCCCTGGGGAGCATATCTGCCGCTACGCCGGGCGGTTCTTTTGCTCTTCACCAGTCATATTCGTTGTTCATGGCCTCATCCATCAAAAGGTTTCAATCTAAGGAATAAAGGAAAAAACAACAACATCTTTATTCATGACAAGATATTACATCTTAATATAACTACCTATACAGTAATTGTCAAATATGATGTAAAATTAATGTTCATTTTAGAGCTCAGGAGTTCAGACTGGTAAAAGATTTTGTCTACTGTTATAAGCTCTATCCGGACACAACTACATTTACATGGGGTCATTTTTCTTTTATTTTTCCAGGCGCTGTACCGTGATTTTATTTCCGTCCTGATCGGCCATGTCGGCGTTTTCCTCCTTCCTCTGAGAAAATTACAGGCTGATTTACCTGCTGTACCTACTCCAACTTCAGTCAAGGTACATAGCGTATGCCCCTGATTTTCTATGGACATGTTACCTCGCGAGCATATCAGTGACCCTCCCCCAGATATTAAACACTTCCCGAGTCGTGAAATGAAAAACGGATGCTTCACATATATACACTTCACTACATGTGATTGTTTGCATTTTTTTATTTTTTAAAATGCTGGAAATTTGGTTCACCCCCAAACTGAAATAAGAGCCAGTGTCTTTTCTCTACTCCACTCCGGCATCTCTTCGACCGCCATGTTGTAAATGGAGCCTGATCAGACGACCACCAAACAGCCATGCTCGAAGGAAATACAGCTCTCTATAAACTCGCTCCTCCTCTGGTGGTTTTTTTATCACTGAGGAGACATGTAAAAAACGTATTACAGACGTCCCGTTGATAAACTAATCCAATCCGAACAGGGATAGGGGGGGGGGGGGGGGGG